>QVOA01008707.1:0-57608 GCA_014825685.1 Pseudomyrmex cubaensis | reverse complement strand
GGTATTATTTGTTCTAATATTAAAATCTTAAATACTAGATTTTTTGGAGCTTTTTATATACAATGCATGTAAAAAATACGATCTTTGATCGAAGGATTATTTCATAAACTAGACGGTCAATCGTTTTGAGACTACATGATTGTCTAGATAACATATCTATTAACATACAGTTAAATTTTCGGAATTTTCTTGTTTATTGCAACTTGCGAAACAACTACCTTAAAGTAAACTTTTTGCTTTAGTAATTAAAAAAAAAAAAAAAAATAAAAACTGCATCTTTATACACAGTGCGTACCTGACGAATATATTCTCTCTTGGCTTCACATTTTCCCGTGTATTTTGCACAGAAAGTGTTAGATGAAAACTTCCCTTTTCTCACAATTAAAGTCAATTATCGTTTGTTTGTCTTGCGACGAATATCTTGTGTGAACGTGCGCAACATTACAGAATTAATTATATATTACAGAATTATTACCGTAATCAAAATTGCATCAAAAATAATTATTATAAAATTACATGTAATCAATCCTTCAATTATTTATAGAGAATTATACGTTCTTGATTAGTAGTGATCTTGGCCTGGTCTCTCATGAGTTCATTGCATTCTATATGCTTCCTTCTCTACGTTTTTCTTATCTTCCCCGCTTCGGATCATCCGAAAACGACCGAAAAAAAACTATTTTTGCTGTTGTCTCTGAAGGTCCCGAGAATTAATTACAACCAGATTTTATTCTGTGACGTGATTCAAAACCAGCCGGTGACATCGCGAATTCGAATCTCGTTTCGTTTTTTGATGACTCAAAGTCCTGGCAAAACCTATAGCTCTGTTAGAAAACATTCAAAGTACAAATCAGCAAAGATAATATACCGAATAGCAATAATCTACCTGTATACTGAAGACATGTACATTAAAAGAAAAAAAAACGAAAAGGCAACCAGTAACAATTGCGCAAACAATTATCATGCAGACGTTAACACATTCATTGCGAGCCCGTAGGAAGTGCGTAAGTAAATGTACGAAACCGGTTACCGTAATATGTAATACATAATTATAAATAGTACAATTTACATAAGTAAACTCAAATAAGATATAGTACGATAATATTATGAAAAAAAAAGCATGCGACCTTTTTCTTTGCGGATCGTATTGGTCACATTTCAATTGGCAATGAGTGTTAGTGCCTTGTTACACAGAGAAAATTGCACTTTATTGTTAATAAAAATATTATTAGGCATTAATAATGCAACTCAATAAGGTGAAAGTTCCTTCCTGCACATAGTATATAATTATGCAAATGATCACTTTACGTAAAAAAACATCGGGAAAACACTAGAAATTAATTATAAAATAACCGTGACAAGATTGTAAATAAAATAATCAATTTTACTTCTGTGTAGCTTCATTGAAAGGCAAAGTAGTGTGGATAACAGGCGCGTCCAGTGGTATCGGAGAGCACTTAGCTTATGAGCTAGCGAGAGCCAAATGCAAATTAATACTGTCCGCTCGTAGAGTCGCCGAGCTAGAGCGAGTGAGGAGAAAATGCTTGAATGGTAAAGAAAGACATTAATATTTCTTAAGCTTAAAATAGAGACAGTTTCTTTTAAGAAGTCTTCTTCTGTATATACAATGTAATGAGCGTTTTTAGTCTCTGCAGAGAGACTTACTAAAAGCAGGAAAAATTTAATCACTTCTCTTTTCTTTTAGAAACCTTGTATTTAGACGACGATGATGTGTACGTGTATCCTTTGGACATAAATAAACTGGACGAGCACGAAGCGGCGCTTCAGCACGTTATCAACAAATTTGGAAAAGTATTTTTTTTACTCGTGTCGAATCTTTCACTCTCGTGAAGATCAACACGTCAGACGCTAACGCTGATTAATTGCTGATTTTAGTTGGATGTACTTGTGCAAAATGCCGGCCGGAGCCAAAGAGCGCAGTGGGAAAATATCGAAATATCGGTCGATCGAGAGATGTTCGAGTTGAACGTGTTCTCTATCGTGTCTCTGAGCCGATTGGCGGTCAAGTACTTTATACAAAGCGGAGGCGGTCATTTCGTCATTACCTCGAGTCTCGCAGGAATCTTGCCAGTTCCAAGATCGGCGACCTATTGCGGTACTAAACACGCATTGCATGTAAGCACTCTTCAAGATCATGATATTCGACATGTGATATTTGATGCTTTTGCGATGTATGTCGTAAGTCTTCCTGTGGTTTGGAAAACGCGTTTGCATTATTTTCATACCAACATTTCGTATTTCAATTCGTTTTATGATAATATCACCTTTTGTTTCTTAAATGCACAAGTTTCGCAAAACTACGTGTTTTGCATATTTACAGGGATATTTCAGGTCGTTGTTCCTGGAGCATCCTGATAAAAATATCGACGTGACGATAGCCTGCCCTGGTCCGGTACAGACCGATTTCCTGGCCCAAAGTTTCACGGAAAAATCCGGAGAGGTACGTGTATCGCGATTTGAAATGTATTACTACACGAAAAAAAATGGGGAATTTAACTGTTGTGTAACATGTGTTAATATTATTATTAGAAATATGGATTGAACACGGAACAGTCCCAGAACAAAGTCAGCGCGGAACGTTGCGCTGCTTTGATGAGCGTCGCGATCGCGAATAAAATGGACGAAGTGTGGATCGCCAAGCCCAAAGCGCTGCGATTGTTGTATCTTGTTTACTGTTTCCCAACATTCGCGAAATGGTATTGACTCATCACAAAATGTGTTTTATCGTACATTAATTGCAAACTTTTTTTTTACGTAAATTACGCGTCAAAATTCTTTCAAGTCAAATTTTTGCATACACTGTAAAAATAAAATTATATTGATAAAATCTTCAGGAATTAAATTTGCATTAATTTAATCTATTCATAATTTTTCGCATAATGAATGTATGTCGCATTTTTTACAGGCTAATAAACTTGCTGGGACCCAACTATCTCTTGAAATTGCGAGATAAGAACTGAGTTTCGTCCTGTGAATATTCAACATTGATAATTTTTATTTTTTTGTTGAAAAATTGTTATACGCGCATATATCAAGACGCGTGCCAAGAACTTTTGTACGATATGGTGTACGCGATACACAGTGTACTACAGTAGCAAAGTGTCGTGTTGACGTAAAGAACGTCACTTTGTGCTACTCGGAAAACATGTAAAAAAAATAAATATACAAAAAAGATTAAACTATTATGTGTGTGTTCTCATTGTATGTTTATATTATAAAAACTAAATATGGTTCTATTATATTAAAACGAGTAAAAACGTCTTCTTGTATGATATAAATCTTCAATTAGAGAAAAAAGATGTATATTACGCTTAAACTATTTTGTACAATTGTGTGTGTAAATATATTTGCAATATTAATTACCCAATTTACATAGTTTCCGCAAGTTTTATCAGTTTCTCCCTGGCTTTTTTACCTCTGAGGATAGCTTCCTTAAACAGGGAGCAATACAATTCTATGGCGCAGAGAGAATCGTCGTTTCCGGGCACTGGATACGTGATGAGATTTGGATTGCAATTCGTGTCAACTATGCCGACGGTGGGTATGCACATCTTGGCCGCGTGTTTCACCGCTGTGTGCTCGGCCATGACGGTGTCAAGTGTGTTGAGGAAGATGCACAGATCGGGCAGCCGCGTCATCGTTTTGTACAGGTTTTTTGAATTCAGGAACAGGCCACCCCGCCAAACACGCGTGTGCGCGAACTCCTTACACTCCTTGGCCGTTTTGTCGACTATGTGTGTGACCTGTGGATTTCGCGATATGAACAGGATTATACCGTCTCGGAAGGCAATGTGCGCGGTGAAGTTCAGAGCTTGTCTCAGCAGTTCGGCGGTCTGATCCAGATCGATGATCAAGTGACCCAGTCTCGAACCGAACACGAACGTTTCCATGTGTTCGTTCAGCAATGTCTCTTTGTGGCCGTAATGCACTCTTGCATCGTACAGATCTTTGACAGTAAACAGATTGTGCACTTGAAAGAAATCGGGATGCTTGAGAGGATCTATCGTTGAAGTCTCCGAAGTTTCTATTGAAAATTATAAACTACATGTACACTTGTCACTTGTAATCTAAATCCTGATATACCAAAACAACAAAGTTCAAAATAAACTGTATTTTTACATACCTCTTTGTTCGACATGTGGTTGGACCTTGGTTGACAACTGATTATGCTGAAGATGACTATTGCAAACAACAGGTTTCAAACTCTGCCACCTTTTTAAAACTGAAGAAAAAGAATATTATAGTAAATTTAAGAATGTTATACGTTATTTGAGTGTACAAATTAATTATTTCTTTATCATCATTAATAAAATCTAAAATATTAAAATGATGTTACTGTTGGATGAAAATATTTTCCCAGCTGATAAGGACATTCTGTCAATTTTACAGTCAATACTTTAATTTTACAATAACAAAACTTCGACAATAGCGGTCACAGTGTGTATTCGGCCATGTTGACGCTATCGCAGCGCCGACACAAGGCTAAGCTTTTGAACTAAAATTCATACAAAAAGCCCGCCCGATTCAAATACAATATGTTTTACGCTTTATACGTACATATTAAAAATTTCTTGAAATATTTATCTAAGAAGATAAAAGAAACACATAAGAGTTACGGTTTTTTCGTGTTCTAAAAACAATTCTCTTTACAAATAACGAATTTTAATCCATTCCAAAAGTACATCACGTTACAAATGTTTTTTAATCTTTGGATCAGACATTACACGTAAATGTACTTATTATAATTATTATTTGAAATAATAATTATAATATTATCTGTACATATATTTTGTCCATAATAATAAAAAGTTGTCAGAAAGCTTTTGTCCACATCATACGTTCGTAATCATCATTAAATACAGCGGTGCAAAACTTGCGTTCGAAACTTCGCGCTTTTCAGCGAGACGATTTTCTGGTTAGTCCCGCCGCCATTGGTGCGCGGTGTGCACCATTTCTAAATTTATACCACGGTGTACCGTGCCGGAAAACTGCATTGAGTGAGGGCACAACGACGTCGACGAGGCACCGTGATCCCAATCCGACGATCTGCGTGTCGTTGATCCGTTGCACGGCCGACGAAGCGGTGGATCTCGCGAAAGGTACGTGTGTACATGTGCGTATATGTGTGAGAGACTCCTCGACGTTGCTTGTGTCGGGGAACGTCGCCGTTTTCTTCGCGGCGACGCAGTTTTTCCCGTTCGGTCCATATCTGGAATTCCGCGAAAGACTTCGCCGATGCAATTTACTCGCCGCGTCAGTCCGACGATTATTCGCATGCGCTTTGTATGTATGTGTTCATGTACGCATCCGTTATAGGTACATGTATGTATGTATATTACGCGAGATGTATATGATGCACGCGATCGTGTACATATACAAACAACGCCAGAAATAATTTCTCCCCTGTGTGTTTGGTTTGGTTGCATTTCAGATTCGGCTTCCGTCTCTCAAACTCCGAACCTAAGTGAACGTTTAGTTTATCTCTCGGAAGAGATAATAAAATGCAATAGAAGAGTGTAGAAGAGTGTAATATTAAACGACCTGAGAGCTTTCGTGTTATTGTTTCTTCTTCCTTGTCTCTCTATCTTCGCTGTCTCTTTTTTCTTCTCGCTCGAGTGTCGAGTTCTCTTTATTCGACTCTCTCTCTATCGCTGCTGCCTCTTTTTCTCTCCTTTCGAGAAACGCAGACACGTCTTGTATGAAAAAATATGTACGAATATTGAAGCGTGTGTTTATGTTTTTACGTTTTCCTCTGACGTGTCTATATTTGTTTTTTTTTTCTCGCGTTTCTTCCGTACATTCCTTTTTTTGCACGCGTTTCCTTCACCTGTAATTTGTGTCTCTTTGCCTTTCTCTCGCGCGCGTCGGCTCTTTCACTTCCAACGGTGAAATTGTCGAGCGTTAGCAATCGGGTTTTAGAACTAGGAATCTACATAAGAGAATTATTGTAAATTCAGTGAGTTTTGATTTTCACTGTTGTAAGCAAGATTTGTTACACATTTTGTAGAACAATTCTGAGAGGAAATTTTTAATATATGCAAATTAATATTTTCTTAAAAATATGAATTCTATAAAAAAAAATGTCACAATTATTATAATTGTTAAAATTTGTTGATTCAAAAAGTTAATTAACTTTTAATGTATAGTTTTAATATACTTTTAATATATTATTTTACTTTAATATACTTGTTTTAGATATTTTTAAATTTTGATTAATTACCTGTATGGTTAACGTGAGCTGCAAAAAGTATAACTTGTTGTATGTAGGGTCACAATGGCTACTGCACAACTGAATAGAGCGAGGGCTGTAAAGAAGCTCGAGAAACCACGACCGCTTAAACTAAACCAGCGCAATTCGACCGTCGATGGGCGGATCACGACTGGTAAACAACTGTTTATTCACATTTTTCTATTCGCAAGTTGTGTGAAATATTAACACACTTTTTACACAATATCAATCAACAATAACTGAAGTTCGTTTCTTCTGATTTTGCAGTAGAGGATATAGTGTCCTTAATCGACAATGTTGCAATGCAACTGAGTAATGGCTTCCATGATCGAACACTGCAAATGAATGTAATTTCCATGTGTAGTCATCTGAAACTCTATGCTAATAAATTAGAAGCTATTTACAAAGGTAAGTCACTTCACAGCACATCCTAAAATATCAAAACATCCTTGTTTTCTTGATAACGATTTACTCACTTTATTTCTTTAGATCAGCTAGATCGAGCCTTTGTGGCAATCAGAAATGGAAGCCAGGACGACAGATTAGATTTGACGACCAGGGTTCATCTGCTGGAACTCATTGAGCTGCGAGCAAAACAATGGCGTCACACCGATTCGATGGATGTGTATTACATGCAAAAGTTATCGCATCTAGACAATGTACATAAATCTCTCTATTACAGCTTCTCTTTATATTTTACTAAAATATTTCATTTTTATTAGACTTTAAGATTAGATTTTTTTTTAATTATGTATTAAACATAATTTCGATCGACAGACCGAGGCGGTGCCCGAAACACCGACGAATTCCTTGTCCCCGTTATTGACGATGACTTCACCCACTTCGGCGCCGATCCTGGGACCCGGTGAAGTAATCAAAAATAGCGGAAAATTTGCCAAGCCTACGCGCATACCGGGAAAGAATTATTGCAAAGATGAGGTCGTCATTCGCAACAGCGATTCGGGAAAAGGTAATAAAATTGTTTATTCATCGTGTGAAAATTACATATTAAACCGGTGTATTCAATCTTGTCTTTTTCACCACAATATGTGGAAATTGATCGCCACATTTTTGATATAACGACGCTGTAATGATTCATAGTTTTTTCTTTTTTTTTTTATTGTAAAGTAGAGCGTTTTAATTTATATAAGATAATGCAGTTTTAGTCAAGTTTATGTATTTTTTCTCGATCACACACACAATTGTTCGTATAAATGTGTTACATAATTTATACGAAAACACAGTGATGGGAATAAAAGGGCGGCGAGTTCATATGATAGAAGAGCTCAGCCAGACGATCATCTCCTTCCAGCGAGGTAAAAATACAAAGCAGTGAATGAATCCGCCACTGGCTTGTTACAGCATTTTGTGCTCATGCACTGCAAAAAAAAATACTATATTAATTGAACGAAGTTCCTTGTCTCGAATATACGTCTCTAATCACTCTTTACTTTCATCGAGTTTCACATGCGAGAAATTCACACAATTTATTAATAAAATATATATACAAGAATATTGCGCACCTTAACTTGCATGAAGATATATTATACGCAGCCTAACTAGCGTGATTTTTAGCTCATTTCGAGTAACTACTAATTGAGAAGTGCAGAGTACCTTAACTTTTTTCTATGTGGTGACAAAAAACAAAATACGTATAAGGTTGATGAAAAACTTTTGTTATAAATTTTTTTTTTTTTTTTTTTTTTTTTTTTTTTTTTTTTTTTTTTTTTTTTTTTTCAATCAACCTGATGCGTAATGTACAGTATTATTAATTATTTGCGGAATGTGAATTACTCTTAACAGCTTCTTCATTGTGAAATGTATGAATTGTGAGCTCGCAGCTTCGAAAGAGTTGAACAAAAATGTCATCACATCTATTATTAATACATATGTGTGCCAGGTCGATTGATCGATCACATCACGGTCGTCGTGTGTATACGATGGGCTCACACGAAAAGTTTTCTTTTAATATCGTGTGTTCGTGCGTGTAAAAATTGTTTACATGAATATGTTCTTGAAATGTCCAAGTAAAACATTAAATACATCGTGTACTGACCGCTTGGCGATACTTTTTAACGGTATTTAATATATCACTAGACTTGTTTTAATATATTAACTTATTCGACATGTGTGCATAAATATCTTAACATGATTTTTGTTTGGATATCAAGAAAATGCTGGCTATAAAAGGCTGATACTGATATCCTATTCTGGTTTTTAGTAAACCCTGGAGCTAAAGAACGACTTGTCCAAATTACGGGAACGTCAGAGGACAAGATTCAGTAGGTCAAACAAATTTACATACAATTTACGTATAAAAATTCAACACGACAAGTTTTTAATGTAATTGTTTCGTCTCTTTTTCATGTCAGTTACGCGAAGGATTTAATCAAAGATACGATTCAACGAAATGCGTCACCAGTGAGGCTGGAGCAGACTTCGGGCGGCGAAAAGAGCGCCATGGGTGGTTCCAGCTCGTCTCTGAACAGTAGCGCGTCAGACGAGAGCAACCGGCTGCAGCACAATCAGCAGCATCATCATTCCCGCATGCGTTCTTCCCTCTTGCATAGTTTCTCCACCAACGACGCCAGTATAGGCGAGTACAAGTACACGGTCACTGTCGGGAACCAATCTCTCAAAATCACGGGTTCCAACCTCGACCTCGTCAGAGTGAGTTTTAATCAATACATGTGTGTTTATATGTTAAAATTGCATAAAATTAAATACGAAATCATTTGTTTCTCTTTTGTAGACTGCAAAATTGGTGCTGGATGAACATTTTTTGGGCGATTCGGAGAATTTCACCAGCGGAATTGAATATTTCAACTATGAGGATGAGCCCAACTTCCCTATAATCACTAATCCTTCCGTTCTTTGCACGCCATTGTCACCGTTGGATAATATGAACGCTTCTTCCGTTGTGGGTCGGGAATTGAGTGTAGACAGCGCTGCGACTTCCTCGGAAAGCGAAGAAACTTACAAGCCTCGTTTGATCCTTGAGGAGCAAAATTCAACTCAACAAGGTAAGATTACATTTTGAACAATTTAATACGGTGTGTTGCAGGAGAAGAGTGTTTCTGCGTGAAAATAACAGCAACGGACAAACATACTCGGAATATTTTTTCAGCTCGAATGATAATAACGTAGGTCTATATAAGTCTTCTAAATGATAATTTGCTAGAAATAATAATTTTGTCCAGTGACGTCATCGGGTGACATAAAAATACTTGTTTTTATTCGATCATTTTCATTGAAACGTAGCGAAGATCTGTCCGTGTCATACCGAAGTTAAAGGCTAAATTCTGAAAGAATAGAAAATTCTTGCGTGTATATGCTGGTAATGATAATTTTTAGTCGGCGAAAGAGTAGTCGAAATATTGACGTTAGAACGCGTTGAGCTGTCTGTCTTGAAGCGCTCGTGCGAACAGTGATCGCATTCAGCGGAACGCGATCGTTGTGCGATGATTTGTGTGATGTTCTTCGTCATGATGAAAGTTCCTGTTGAGACGCTCAACACCAGAAAATCCATAAAATCATTGTGCATACAATTGCGCAAACGGTTGCGCTTCGCTGAACGCGGTCGCTCTTTACGACGTGTAACGTAAATGAGAAACCGGACTGAAATTTTTCTTCTTCGTGAGCATTCACAAAGTTTGTTTATTGTTTACTCAGTTCCAGAAGCAAGAGAACTTACGTACGAGTTTCTGCTGTTGTGCGCGTCGGGTCCGTACGCGAAGCGGCCCCCCGCTGATTGGGCGCGAATTCAAAAGGAATGTCCCAATATAGTTCGTAAGGTACCACTATGCGACAGAAACGCTAACCATATACCGTGCAATACTTACCGCGTTAATTTTCCCTTCCACGCTGCGAAGATCCTTCAGACAACCGCACAATATTAATTCTATATATCAATTTATTAATATGTATACGTATATATATATATATACACACATAACGGACATGTTTATTTTCAAATTTGTTTGACTTTTAAATGATATTCTTCGCCAAAAGTCTCCCAAATTCTGAATTTTTCTGAGCACCTTGAACAAGAGGTTGAAATGGGGGTTTCAAAATTCAAATTCTCTCTTTATGTCCCATGACGTCACCGGACAAAGCCACTGGAACTCTGAGTCCTTTTTTTTGAAGGCTTTTCAGGATTGGAAGATATGAATTTGAAATAACCGCGCAAAAATTCTGTTCTTTATTTTTATTTAAGAAAATAAGAAAAGATAAAAAACTTACCACCATCTGATGCGAAACAATCGACAGTGATACCAAATTAATTGTATCACCGTGTTAATTAGTGCCATAAAAATAATTAATTTCATGTCAGGTATAAACATGTCCTTTACGCACACACACACACACATATATATATGTATATAGATTAATTTATTGATATATTCGTTAATATTTTTCACTGCGCGCGCGGAAATCTTTATTTCCAAGAATGTGGTGATATGAGTGTGATTGCAAATAAAATCATTGTTTCTTAACTGCACGCATCTAGACGATAGGAGATCGGATAAATGAGATCTGTACGTATTATGTTCGATCGCGATTAATAAGGAATTAACACACAAAAAAAAAAAAAATTACCAAAGAACAATTTACAAAGCTCAAGAAGCAATCTAACCGAGAATCTCATGCTATACGAATCTCAATATTATTTAAATTAATATTGTTGGTATAATGTTATTACATATATTTTCCATTGAGGAAACTAGTGAGAATTTCTTCGCAATATGTGTATAATATTGTAAGTAGACATTAGGAACAATATGCAAAAAAGAAACGAGAGATGAAGGGAAAAAAGGCAAAATTTCTAGAAGTCATTCAAGACCAAAGAACAAAAAATCAATTGTAAACGCAAGTCTCGTGACACATGTGATATCTTTTCTTCTTGTATTATTTCTACATTTGTATATTTCATCATACATCGTCATTCATCGCCCGTTTGCAAGATAACGCGAACCCAAAGAGTATTATGTCCAGTATTATCTTTGTGCTGTTATATAAAAATCTACGTTCCTACATTCTCGAGTCTAGAGAAGAGATTAACAATGTTTTTATTTTTTCTTCTTTTTTATTACTGTATATTATAATAATAATGTTATTTGTTGTAATTAGAACAACCTCATATATATATGTGTTATTTTATATTCATGTTTTTTCTTTGTTATATAAAGGGAATATTGAAAAATGGGATAACTTTGTTTGAACCTGTATACACACATACATACACAAAACACAAACACACACGTAAGAGAGGCTAATAAAGGCTAATAAAGGCTAAAAGACTAGATACAAACCAAAAATTGTATGTCGACTTACACGTTGTATTAATAAAGACATTGTGTAGATTTTAGAAAAAAAAAAAAATCTTACTCATCTATTCGCGCGCTCTCATCTTCGTAGAACAATATAAGCTCTCAATAAAAACAAGTGTAGTTTAAGTCTAATGTCTTTTTTACTAGCAATTAGTGTATTATAGCTTTGTAACATTGTAACCCGACTTTGTTCCAAAACAGCAAGCCAAAGTATTGTAGCATTCTAAAAAAAATACAAAATGGTTTTGCTAACAAAATTGAGGGAGAGAGCACGGTTTTAAACCACTCGCTTGGATGTACAAACTTACGACTTGCCTGCATGTTTCCTCACGTAAACCAAAAAAAAAAAAAAGTCAATCTAACACACTTCGGCTTGCGAAACGAGAATGAAAAGCATGTTGCTTGTAACACGCGTAACGAGGTAAGGCAAAGTATTGTATCGCTATTTCATGATAAATAGAATTTATAAATAGCGAGAGAGAGAAAACCTCAGGTAAAAGTAATATGTCTTTCTTTCTACCACAGGCACCGATTCGCTGGTTCGAACCGGAAGCGTACAAAGCTAAATTAGCAGCTGCTGGTCCCGTTGCGATACTGCCAATCGGCGAAGCGGAAACCGATCCTGAGTGAAGCCAAAGTTTTTAAGCGTCGCTTTCCATCCGCTCGTTTTCGAAATTTTTAGACGCAACATTCTCGCGACGAGAGATCACGGCGCGATTTCACTTCTGCGTTTCTCAAAGGAAAAGATACTTCGAAGTAAGAGAGGAACACGTAGGATATATGTAATTGTTTTTAACAATATCTTACAAAAGTATCGAAAACAATATCTTTTTAGCTGAGCATTTAATTACGTCTAAATGCGAATTGTTGACCATATATGCGCTTTACACAATTGATACATGCTAGTCATTAGACTGAAAATATTCTTTATATTTATTTACGAAAAAAAAAAAACATTTTTATTTATTCGATAAAATTATTTATTCGAAAAAAATTGATTCGTTTTCTTTTGTGATTGGACACACACGTTGTTGATTTTTGTAACTGTGCCGTTTGAGCATTGATAATACAACACGCGCTCGATTTTTATCTCGCAGTTTTGTACAAGCAACTTCAAAAGAACAAGAACGTCATATATACAAAAATGAGATTAATTTATCTACGCAGAAAATTAGATATAATATACTTTTTCATACGTAGTTGCAGTAGAAGTTTGTAGACTTAGTGAAATTAATATTTACTCAATAACAAAATAATCTTTTTGTATATGAACGGGATCATGATAATTTTTAATAATTTTGCTAAAAAAAAAAAAAAAAAAAAAAAAAAAAAAAAAAAAGACTACATACTTTAGACAAATACAATATAGAGACACGTTGTACGATTCTGCTTTTGTAACGTTGCGAACACACTTTTATAAATGGCAGTTCGAAAGATGATTCCGAATTCCTCAGTACGAGAGGACTTCAATTTCGCGCGTAACGAGCGCAGTTACACGCAGAAACATTGAATCGTGATTTAGCATAGTCTAGTCTACCTATTTCACATAAGAATTAGACCGGAGACACACGAAGCAGTAAGCGAAATAATCAATCACCGGCGAGCTTTGAAGAAAACGTCGCCTGGACGTTTTTCTTCAAATTGCTCGTCTGTTTGATCGGTCTGCTCGCTTAGGTTTTTCCGCGTGTCTCCGGCCTTTGATATATTTACTCCGCTGTGACGTAATAACCAACCAAAAAAAAAGAGGAAAACAAGAAAAAAAGAATTTTCAAGAGTTCATGTTTTATAAGTAACGATGTTAAAAAGAGAAACGCTTGTATGTACACTGTACGTACATGAGAATCGTTTTTAATCGTGTAATTAATAATCCTTTTTTATTTGTTTACTAGATAATTTTTTGTGTAACTTTGTAGGATAACTTCGTAATCTCTAAAGCTCCAATTATACAATTGGTGAATAGATTTTGGTTGAAATTGTTGAAGATTACTACTCTTCTTTTCTCTATTTTTGCAATTCAGAATTTTGTGACTCATTACTAAAAAAAAAAGAGAAAAAACAGATGTACGTATATATCATTGTAAAACAGAAAAAGACGAAGTAATTCTTTTCTTTGCGATTGTTAACAACTAATTTCTTAGCTTTTTGACGATGTGTTTTTTACGAGTAGAGGACTTTACCGTCTTTTTTGTGTATCGTGGAATTTTACCACGCACGATATTTAGAACATTTATGTTCGTTTTTAAGTTTTTACACGATTTAATATAATTTATTATGTATTTACGTCAATTATATATATAATATAATTTATTTTTTCTATTGTCTTTCTTTCTTCTAACTGCGCAATAATGTTATATAGCACGATATAAGTATTATTACACGTATACGTACACACGCACACACATACTTTTTCTTTCTGTTATTTATAATAATAAAACAAACACACACACATACACACACAAAACTGATCACACAGAAGCAAAAATTTTTTCCCTTGTAACAGGACAAAAAAGAACATTGGATATGTAATAAAATCGATTTTGCAATCCGGCACTAAGATCTTTTATTATTCTAACAATAATATTTATATATCGAAGTGTGAGATGATTACTAAACATACACATATATATGTCTCCCGCCGTCCCTCAGGGGCGGGCTACAAAAATTGTACTAAATATCAATTGCACCCTTACTCGAGTTTTTTTTTTTTTTTTATAAAGTTTAAAAAACGTACTAGTGCTCCGAAGATCCACGTTCACTGTGATTGCAGTTTTACTTTTTTTTGTTTTTTTTTTTTTCTTTACTCTTTCACCTCATCTTTACGAACACTTACAATTGCTATTCCTCGTATTGCGAATGGCTGTGAGCGGCCTCGTTACACTTCATAAAAATATACATATTTTATCGTTATCAATACTTTGCGAGTTCAGTCTAAACACAATTATGAGAATCTCAGCTATGACCTCTTCGAGAAGTAACCGGGTTTCTCTTCTACAATCGTCACAACTGTCGTTCTGTAGTTCGGTGTGTAAAACGATATCCTATTATATAATAAATAACAGTGTTTAATGACAACTGATAACATAATTTGTATGAACACGTGGAGTAAACGTAACGGAGGAGGGTGAGTCAGTAAAAAATCTGCTATTACGGTGAACAGTTGCTGAACGCTCAACGCGGCTGTTTCTGGCAATGTCATTGCTCCAATTAATACACGTCTGAATGTGTGCGCATCAAAAGGTTTACAAACTTTCTTACATATATTTTAATATATTGATTCAATTACGAGCGAATAATCCATACTTGCGCGACACATGCAACAACGTTTGTTTCTCTCATCAGAAAAACGCTTCGCATTCTGATTTAACAAATAAACGGCGCAAGTCGCGTACTTTTCTTTCTTTCCGAACGCTTCTCTATCTTCAGCAAATCAAAACAAAAAAGCGAGATTATTTTTTGTATGTACAACTTTATCAATGGAATCATCACAACGACACGGATTCGTTATAGCTACTTGTCGCCGCGTATAAATTTTCATTTGCTACAAATTCAGAAAATGATACTATATACTTAACGTAATATATCACCATGGACACTATAAGATATAAAAATTTCGAGAGAAAATTAAATAAAAATTACAAATAAAGCATTTTCGTTCCAATCAAATAAAAAAAAATTGCAAGTCCTCTCACGTAACCTGTCATTCACACCAAAAACTAGATTTGCTTTTCGTATATCTATAAACTCGCGCCAATTGACAATCTGGTAAGAACTTCTCTCTTTTCTTTCGCTCATGCTGCTAAAATAAGAAAATCGAAAGAAAGCAATTAAACAAAATAATTTTTCTTTAGCAAAAAAGCTTTTCTAGACGCAGTGTATATGTGTATATATATATATAATATCTCGTATGTTATTAAGCACATGCGCCAGAACCTCGAGACTATAAGGATGGTAAGCTTAACATTTACACTTTAATAATGCTTATCGTCGCCACGAGCGAGCACGATTGCGCGTACATGCGCTTTAGTTTTTATCGTCCGGCTAGAGCGAGATCGGCGCGAGACGTGCAATGCAAATAACTCTAAGCACAATTAAAGGAGACAGTACAGACTGTCATTTATTATTATAATTTTTTTTTTTTTATAGCCTAGATATAAAACAATAATATAGCTAGAAAGACAATTCACTTAAATATACACAAAAAATTTAGTTTTTTAAATACATTAATCTAATTTATTTCCCCTTTCTCAAGAGAGAAAGGAGGAAAGGGTCAGGGAAAAGACAATTCCAGATCCGCGAAAATTAGCTAATAAACGTAGAGTTTCTGCTTGACTCAAAACTCGTTGGGGACCGAGCGACTCTTACTCGACTCGTAAATATACTTCTCTCGTATATCAAAAAAGTAGTGCAGTACATGTCTAATATAATATAATCCTATACGCATATAAATGTCTTCGTACGATGCTTGTAAAATGTAAATATGATATTCGAATGACGTTATCATACATTTATGAGAGAACAATGTGTATATGTATATATATATATGTGTGTGTGTACTTTTTATATGCGAGTCTGTATGTGTGTATGTGTAAATATATATATATATGTGGCTCCTCTGAAGAAATATAAAATTCATAAGCTACTTCTCTTCTCGGTTATATTAGTTTCTTCTTCGTAATATCATTGGTGTCGCGTATATGCCACAATTTCTGAAACACCATCCTTTTTTTTTGTATATACAAATGACGCAGCTGTCTTGAAATTGGCACAAGACGGTGTCGATCGCCCGCGGAATCCTTACAGGATCGATCACTGACTGTTACACATATGCGTAATAAATTTAGGATGTTTTTTTCTTTTCACAATTTAACTACTCTTTTCTAATTCTCTTTCACACGCGCGTTTCAGAATAAATTTCTACCTAAACAAAATCAAGTCACGTTGCACACCTTAGCTTTTGTTCGAAACTATACGTCGAACAATTCGAGACTATTCTCAGTTCGTTCCGACCGCGGGAGAGTAGGATCTCTTGCGTCTTCGCGCGAACGAGCATGATGTGACACGACTCGCCGGTGACGACAAGATCGCCAAAACACGCACACGCGATCATGAGACTTAACAGGTTCTTGTATAAAGTGTACTATCTAATTACATCACCCGAATATATGTATATACAGTTCACCTCTCACCATAATTTAATGCGCGCTATATATATATATATATGTATATATATATTGTTCTATAGAAAATATGTTCCCACACTTTCTCACATTTATATTTTCATAAGTAGAAAAATTTTCTGTATCATTTTCGTAAACACTACATGTTTTTTTTCTCATTCACAGTCGCTTTTGTTTTTCTTTCTTTTAATGCATTTCTTCTCGAACATGATTCACTAGATGCAAACGTGTTAATGGCAATTGTCTTCCTCTTCGAGACTCGTACACAGGTGAAGGAGAATGTTTTTGGCGATCACTAAGTGTTGTGGGGTTAAAAAATGAAATCAGGACCTGCCATCTCGATAGCCCATCGGAACTTGTCTCTCTGAGTCTTGTTGTAGATCTTCTCGATCGGTACGTTGTGCTTCTTACACCTGAAGAATTGCGAAAGTTCGAAAAATTGTACTATAAATTTGTGAAAGATAAAATTTGCGCAAAATAAAGTAAGTAAAACTACACATCTCAATATTGAAATTAATTAATAAAATATTCAGAAAAATAAAAATGATAAAATATAAATTAAGACATAAACAATTTTACCATGCAACGGTGATTCTGGGATCAAGATAGTTCAGCTTAGAGGTACCCAGCGCAATCTCTTTGTTTTCCTCTCTGTCGGTTGCCTGCACTTCAAGTTTCGTTAGTTGCTCCTTTAATCTGTCTAGCTGTTTCTTCTTTTTCTCGTACGTCCTGAAAAACAATAGGTGAGAAACGCGTCCTATTGAGTTTCACCGTTTTTAAGAAGAGGAACCAAATATAAACATATCAATCTCATAAAACATTATCTAAAACATACACTTTCTCTTTCACCGAGCCGTTCTTTGCTTCTCTCTTGGCATCCTTCACCTGCATCTCGCAATCGGCTATCGCTTCCTTCTTCGCTTCGATTTTCGCTTTCAAGTTCTCCATAGACTTGGCATGCGTTTTTGGCACGGAACGCTGATGGTTACACAGAATCGCGACCGCGCGATTAGCTCGATTGTACGACAAGATCTTTTCCGCTTCCGTCTCGTTCGGATCCGTCAGTTTTTCGAGCTGCTGCTGCAACGTCCACGAGGCGTTGTAAGTTCTGAATACTTTAGCGGTAAGACCTTCCATCAGCTCGTTCAGATGTTTGTTCATCACAGTGGTGTTGAGCCGATCGAACAGGTCGTCGCCCGGTGACTTGTTCTCCATGAAGAGCTGCAAGTTCTTGAACACGCGCTTCTCTACGGGCACTTCGTTGTAATATCTTATCGAATCTTTACCTGTTGAATGAAAACAAAATTATTCAATTTTGCAAAACGTTCAAGAGTTGGAAAACAAATAATTTCAATAAAAACTCAAGACAATTACCTAAAAAGTCGAACACAACTACGTATTCCCTGCCCTCGCTTGTATCGTACAGCTGAATGTGTTCCACGCGCAGCGAGCAGCAACCAACAGTGTCCGCCTGATCCTCGTCCTTTTCGTTACCGGCCCTAAGCGCCAGTTTGTCAATGAAGTATAAGGCAACTGCGCGCTGCCTGATGCGCATTTCCTTACTCTTCCAATCGTCCCGATACTCGGCGCGGATCTTGTCGATCGACTTGGCCAGTTTCCGCGCGGTCTCGTATTTCTGCCAATCCTTCTCACCCTTGAGCTTGCTGGACGGGTTCAACATGACGTATTTCACCTGGCCCTGGATGTTTTCGGTCCATGATGCGAGCCATGTGACGGAGGAGTCGTGACGCACTTCCTTCCACTTGTGGCCGTGTGGAGGTTTCGGAATATTCGAGTCCTTGGAGCAATTGATCAGCACGTCCTCCGGCAACACTCGTTTCTTCAGCTTGCCCATCTTGGGATGCTCGCCGCGACCTCGGAACAAGCCCGGAGGTTCGATCTTGAAGTTGCCAATTTTCTCCTTGTGGCCGTCGATGGTGCAGAATCCGTACTCCTTCTGGATCTCGTCGTTCTTCTCTTTGATCTTTTGTTTCTCTTCCTTGGTCATTGCTTTGCGCTCTTCGCTCTTTTGCACAAAGTACGCGTGCATCTCTTTGAAGTTGCATTTAGACAGATCGGTGATTTTGGCGCGCTCCGTGTCGGTCATTACGTCTCGCCAATCGGTGAAGAAGTTGTTGTTGAACACAGTCTTCGTCGTGTAATCGTGGTCCAGCATACGCGCATAGAAAGTCGCGACTTCTTCCGTGTCTTGACTCAGCTTCATTTCCTTGCCGTTGTAATAGAATTTCACGTTAGGCGGTAGGGGCTCGTAAGGCGGTGCGAATACTGGTCCCTTGTGCTCCAGAAAGTGCCATTTTGTGCCGTCATTTTTCTTCTCCTCCTCCCACCTAAGAATATACAAAAAAATAAGATTATTATAAAATTAATATCAAATTACTGTCAAATAATATTAAAAATTCTTTGTTTAATTGAAAAATTGTGTAAGTTTTAATATACGAAGAGATAAAAAAATAATACAATGCAGATATAACCTCACAAGTGGTCGCTCTACTTTCATTTTGCGAGCATAACTACGATTGCTTTTAATATAGTGTAAACGTTTCATTAAGAAACACACCATCACATTTTTTATAAGGCTTGTCATTGCAGCTTACTGTCATTTGTGTTCTTTATTACGATTTTTGAAGTGCAGAGTAACGAGAAAATATATCGTGGTGAGAAGTATAGGTTATGATGATGCAATATATCCAACATTCTCAACTAGGAATATATCTGTGTTACTAGGAGAGAGAAGCAAACTCTCCTCATTGGATATCGCGCGTAAAGCATTTGAAAAAGGGAGAAGCAAAGTTTCATACCATTTCCAAACTTCTTGTTCCTCCTCTTGCTTCTTTTTTCTTGGACTGGCACCTTCTTTCGCCTTTGCGTTGGATTTTTTCTTTGGTTTCTGTAACAAATACGATATAAAATACTTGCTGTCGGGATTTGTATTCAAATTAAACGGCAGACTTAATCTTCAAGAGAAACATCTGTACCTCTTCAGACTCGGCTTCAGAGTCGTCGTCGTCGTGTTTTCGTTTCTTCTTTTTGGTTTTCAGATTAGTTGTTTTCTTTGGCTTTTTGCGCGCCGAGAGCGGAACGTCCTCATCCTCCGAGTCAATTTTCCTCTTCACGCTCGGCGATACTTTTGACCTTGAGGACTGTTTCATCAAATAACATTTGTTGCATTAAAAGATAATTCTCAAATGTTGTTGAAAACTAAAATAATATAATTAATAAATGTGTTATACCAATGGTTTGTCTTCTTCCGAGTCGTCTTCCGTTTTCAGGGTTGTATTGTGAAGATCCGACAATCTGGTGTCGTTTCCGTCCGAACTAGCGTCTTCCTCTTTGATCGGTTGATCCTCATCTTCTTCTTCTTTGATATAAAGAGGTCGTTCACCGCCGCTGTCGTCGTCATAGTCCGCTTCTATATGCAACGCGGGTTCCTGAGAAAATGTTTGCTTCAACATCTAGCTCTTTACCTTCCCATAAATTCTCTACAAGTTTATCATCAAATTACCTCCTTTATCTCTTTTCTCTCTATTTTAATTTCTGCATTATAATGCTCTTCATTCACCGTGTGATTAACGTTTACTTCTTCCTTTATCTTAACTTCCTTCTTTTCTTTATCCTTTTTGTCCTTATCGTCGCGATGCTTCGCTGCAATTCAAGAGTGAAATAAGACATTTGCGGACATTTAGTAAACAAACAACAAAGATAAAGATGTGATAGACTTACATTTGTCTTTATCGTGTCGATGGCGATCTTTGTCCTTGTCATGGCGGTGCTTGTCTTTGCTGCTGGACGAGCTTTCTCTGTGCTTGTCTTTGTCGGACGAGCGATGTTTCTCCTTATCGCTTGAACCATGCGAACTGGAATGTCTTTCTTTATCCTTTTCAGATGAGTGCTTCTTATTGTCCTTATCTTTATTATCTTTTGAAGTACTCCTGTCTTTGTCTTTGTCTTTGTCACGCGAGCTAGAATTTAAGGAACTGCTGTGTCTATGCTTATCTTTGTCTTTGCTTCTGTCCTTTTCTTTGCTCGAGCTATCCTTGTCTTTGCTTGAGCTATCTTTGTCTTTGCTCAAAAAAAAAAAAAAAAAAAAAAAAAAATAGTAACTCATGTACAAATACTTACAAGAATATATTACCAAATATTAAGATCATTGATCGGTTTTTTAACCGTTTATATTTTTCTCTTTTTACCTATCTTTATCCTTAGAGCTAGAGCTAGACTTGTGATGGTGATCCTTGTCCTTGCTCTTGTCCTTATCTTTGCTGGAAGAGCTGCTACTCTTATGCTCTTTGTCTTTGCTTGAGGAGGAGCTCTTTCTGTCTTTATCCTTACTGTTGCTATCATGCTTCTCCTTGTCCTTTATTGAATTTGAACTATGTTTATGTCTATCTTTCTCTTTATCCCTGTGCTCACTTTTGTGATTCCTGTCCTTATCTCTGCTTCTCTCTTTATCTTTGTGATCCGATTTATGAGATGAATCTTTGTCCTTGTCCTTGTGATCTGATTTGTGTTCTCGTTTCTTATCGAAACCATTGGACATGCCATTGATATGATCTACAGAAATTAAATAATGCAGATGTGTTATATAACAAAAATAATTTATAATTAATAATTTCTAAATATATTATACATTTAAGAGTGTGTGTTAAGTTCTCTATCTATATTTATCTGTTGTTATCTTGATTTTTTAAAAAGTAAAGACAGTAATTTTACTTATGTACACTTGGTCTTTAATATTTTTGATATCTTTCTATTACATCAAGTTTGTTTTGTACAACTTATAAGCTGTGTGAGAAATAAATAGTGCGAAGTAACAACATGGCCATTTCTCACAAAAAAAACTTAATGCAATATGTAGTAATTATGCAATAATATGGTAAAAAAATAGGCTTGTAATAAAATAAGATAAAAAAAATTAAAATCTTTAAATTTCAAAGTAAAAAATACTTTGTCATAACAATTAAAACTTCTAAGTAACTAAAAAAGATTTGCATTTCAAAACATTTAACGAAAGATACGAATCATCACGTTGTGTCCCTCACAATTTATAACTTACAATAAACTGTTTTTCATGTTTCTCAAATTTAATTAAAGAAGATGTGGCCCATCGATTTTCGCTACTTAGTATTTACTTACTCGTTTTTTTTACATATTTATACTACTTCTCTTTTGAACGCATCCGAAAAAAATAACGATTCAATATATTTCTTGATCTTGTGCTCTCGACAAAAAAAAAACACAAGAAATTATGTTTCACGTATTACCGACTCCAAATAATGAATTACGCGTATGCAAAAAAGTATTTCATTTCCACAGTTACGATTTGTAGCGAGCGCTCAGCTCTAGAATGCTCTGCGTCAATTATTTACATACTTTATAATTATTTACATAACTTTGACTATTAGCAATTAATGCGCTGTATAAATGTTGTGTAGCATTTTTATTTTTCATTTTATGTACAAGAATCGCATATTTGTTTAATTATATTCAGCATGGAGTCATCGACAATTATTTTAGCACATGGCGTGAACGAAGAGAGTAACAGCTAAAAGGACAAAAGATGCGTGCTCTCTTTTTTAAATTCAAATCGTATGAGCAAATAACGCGCTCGACAACGTGTCGGTTCGAACAATACGCATGTGATAAGACAAATTCCTGAGAAAAAAAGTTCAATTTTTCTGAAAACGCTCTAGCAGATCATTTCGTAGTCGCCGTTCAGGAAAAGAAAAAACATTCTATACATACGCACGCACACACACACATACGCACACGCACACACATATACAGTATATATAGAAATTCGTGTTCTCAAAACGTGTTCGACAAATTTCAAAAATAAAACCAAAAAAAAAACAAAAAAAAAAACAAAAAGAAAAAAAAAACACGTGATCTCGCGTGCATTGAGAGATGATCGCGATACACATAATCGGAACGTTTGCTGATCGACTTAACCATGTGGGTATCCGTCATCTGATCGGGTCATTGTTAACAGAGATCTTGTTCGTGAATCGCGCGCGACCGGACTTTAGCGAGGAATCGGACTTACCGGTGTGAATTCCGGGGCCGTCGCCACTCTCCTTGGCCTTTTTATCCTGAAACATACGAATTTTTATTTGAGACGCCGAAGAATGAAGAGAGAAAGAACGACCGCGCCAGACACTTTAAAAGCATTCAGCAATGAAGCGACTGGTGGTCGGGCGCTCGCTCACGCCACAACGTAGGAACTTAGTCGTAGACGCCATTTTGGGACTTAGAAAAATTTCGCGTCGGATGTACGTGCAACGACCAAGAGGCGAGAGCTCGAACGCGACCCGATATCGCGAAAATGCGCACGTACGCGGTCGCGGGATCACGAGAGGATGCGAAATATGTGCTTACCGGGTCCGTGTTCAGCTGCGTATTCGCCTGCTCCACCTCCATTTCGTTCGACGAACGTGGTTGATAGATTCTGTGCAGGCTGTGCTATACACACGGGCGAGAGATATAGCGGCAGCGCTATGAAACGAACAGAGAGCAGCAACGAGCTGAGTTGCACTGGGCACGCACACACGGACAGCTCGTCGCCGTGGCTGTTGGTCCGTGCGGTTCACGGTACGCCGCTGGCTCCACTGTGTGCGCGAAGAAATGTGAGAGAAGTTTTTCTACTTACGCGTCGCGCACGCACAGCAAACACGCCCGTCCCTTTGCGCGTCCTCTGTGCGACTGATGCGATTGCGGCTGTTCGTTCTTTCGTTCTATGCGCCCGCCACGATGTCCGCTGAGCGCAAGTCCGAGACCGTACGAGACTGTTCCAAGTCCCGAAAACGTGTGATCGCGCACGCGCCGCCACGCTCCGCCTACTTCGATCTTCTAAGGACCGCGAGAACGCTCGCCCGATTCCACCCGATTCTCCGGGAGTTCATTCACCGGACATCGCGGCGGCCGATTGAAATAAACCGGTCATGTCGCGGCGTCGTCCGCGAGTTCAATCTCCTTACGACGGACGCACGCGCATCTCTCGCACCTCGCGATTAGCGCAATCGATGTTCGCGATTATCGCCGAACAAAAATTAAAATATCGAGTTTGATCACACTGCGACGAACGTTCTTGTCTCTTTTTTTTTTTTTTTTCTACGTTGATGAGAAAGAAACAAGTCTTGACAGTTTCGATTCAACTTCACTCTCGATTTTCGTTGGATCAGACATAAACTGTCTCTCTCGTTGGCGTTCTTTGATGTCGCAATATTTTTCACTTATCATATTAATATACAAAGAAAGAGTTCACTTTCCCAAGTACTTTGAATTTTGACGCGCAACTTTGAACAGATCGCCATTTTCCACTCCTCATAATTGTCATGTGACCACTTTAGTTCGCCTGGATTTCAGGCAAGAGGGCCGACGGTCGTTACGTATTTTTTACACAAGGTGGTTTATAATCTTAAGTTCTGGCAAAACCTGTTCGCGCTCTTGAACGTGTGCGTAAACTGACTTTGAGACTGCACGCGCGATATGGACGCGCTGAATTATTATTTGGTCTAAATCGTACGTTGTTTTATTTATCTTCTCTGTGTCCTGAGGCGTCGGTAATTAGTCAATATGGCACGTGTGTATCAAGTTTTATAGAAAGTCGAATAAACCGTTGAACAGTGGTTTGTCTCTTTTCAATATCAATTAATAATAATAATAATATCAAGGATATTTTTACGGGAGCTTTTCTTCTGATTTCACAATATATCAAAACTTTGTGTAATAATAATGCTGGTTTTTATTATTAATATTTTTTGTGTGTTGATCAGTTGCAGGTTTTGCATAGTAACGAATTGTCAAGAGAGAGATAGGAATAATCCACCTGCTGCAGCGTAATTCAAAGTTAAAGTAAACAGATATGGAGAGCAGAAAGCGCAAGCTGTCACCCGATCGAGAAGACCCTATCGATATAAAAGTTCCTTCTATAGAAAAACGCGATACCGACGAAGATGTTACATCTGCTGTAAGTGTCAGGATTATTGTATAGAATATAATATATATATTAATATATTGTATAGAATATATTGTCTATTGTCTAGCTAGTAAAAGTTTACATTGTTATTGTCTTTTTTGTCATAGACACCAAGTATTTCTTCAGATGTGGCAACATGTGAGAATGATGATTCAAATAGTATCTCATCTGATGTGAGCAAAGCCAGTGCTAATACGGCCTTGGTGGCTGAGCACTATAATACACTGGAAGAAAAGGGTCTTTCGCAAAGGAATCAAAGTCGCATTGTGTACATGAGAAATTTCAATAATTGGGTCAAGAGCATGCTTATAAGTAAGTTTTTTTTTATCAGCTAATTAGTATTGCAATGTATAAGCAGAAGACTTTTACTAATATGCTAACCAAATTCGTTGTATTATCAGATAAATATCTAGGGAAGGTGAAACAAAGTAATCGTCACAAAAGCACGCTGAAGGTGCTGGATATGTGCTGCGGCAAGGGAGGAGATCTTCTCAAATGGAAGAAGGCTGGAATTTCGCATCTGATCTGCGCGGATGTGGCGGAGGTGTCGTTAGAACAATGTCGGGACAGATATAACGACGTGTTGAGGAAAAATTCCAGAGACAGAACTTTTTCTCCTCTTTTCACCGCAGAGTTTGTAACGGCCGATTGTACTAAGGTAGAAGATACACATGTTTTTGCTTACACGCTGTTTTTGCACAATTTTATCATTTATTATGTTACTCACTCGTAGTGTGAAGTGCATGTGTTCTATGGAATTTGGTTAATCAGGAATGTTGCAGGTTCGTTTAAGGGAGAAATTCAAGGATCCGAGCATGCAGTTGGACTTCGTCAGTTGCCAATTCGCGTTTCATTATAGCTTCGAATCTTTGCCGCAGGCAGAGTGCATGCTACGAAACGCGGCTGAGAGTCTCAAGACCGGCGGTTACTTCATAGGGACCATTCCGGATGCGTATGACATAGTGTACGTTTTCTTTTTCCTCTTTTCTTATATTTGAAACCTATCGATTTTGCTAAATTACGTTTAAAAAAAAAATGTTCCCAATTTTTAATGCAGTTCTAGATGGCAGAAATGTGACGGAAACAAGTTTGGCAACAACGTCTACAGCATTGAATTCTCGTCCGAAGTGGATAAAACGAAGCCGCCGCTTTTCGGAGCAAAGTATAATTTCCACCTGGACGGCGTCGTTGATTGTCCGGAGTTTCTGGTGCATTTACCAACTCTGCGCAAATTAGCTCTAAAATTTGGCCTCGAATTAGTAACTTTTGAAAGGTGAAAAAAGATTTGTGTGTACAAAGATATTGGAGAAACGTAGTAACTATGTTATTGTTAGAAAATTATGTTAAAAACTTCACAATTATGTCAAAGTTTTTTGTTTTTAATCAGATTTGAAACGTTTTACGAACGTTTCAAGGAGGAAGGTAAGCTCTTGCTGGGAAATATGCAGGCGTTAGAAACTTATCCGCCGTGTAACGAATCGTCTCTGGTTGGCGATCCTGAACGAGACTACAATCACGTGTATGAATACAAGCACGATAATCATCGCAGGATCGGCACTCTTTCGCAGTCAGAGTGGGATGTTATTTGTGAGTACGAAACTTCCGATCGCGAAGTGTCGAAATTAATCAAATTTATGAAGAAATCTAACTAAATTCATTCTCTAACGTTTTAACAATTTATCTGTCTTTGCAGCGTTATACGCGGTTTTTGTATTCCAAAAAATGAAGACGATTTGGAATAACGAGGGAAAACCGGAATACGTAAAATTGTAAATAACACGATAGAAAAATAGAAAAACTGGCAGCAACGGCGTGTAAAATGATTTATTGTCATTCAAATGAGTATGTTGCTGTTTCTCAATTTTTGTGGGATGATTGTCATTATATGTAGAATTAATCTTAAACAAAATATCGGAAACTACTAAAAACTTGGTTATTGAAATGAAATGAACGTTTCTTCGCTTACAATGAAATTCGAGTTAGTAGAGTTTGTTTTTCATCAGATATTACAAGAATGAATTGATTCAATAAGCAGTTCATATGATTATCGAATGTATATGTATAAAATTATTTCCAGAAAATTTACACGGATTATTTATATAATTTTCTCATCAAGAGTGTCAAGTTCACGAAATCGATATACCATATTTACACATAGACTTAATGAATTTGTATATACATACTTTCTGCGATTATGCACACCATGTAATAATTTCTTATGAAAAGAATTATTTAAATAATTATTTCAATACACATTTTTGTAAAACCCTAAGACTCTGTTTTCAAACTCAAATAACCAACCTGACCGATTTTATTTAGAACAATATTTTAGTAAGGCTTTTTATTTATTTCTTCTTGTAACAGATTTTTAATTCAATTAATAAATCAGTTGTGGAAACACAATTGGGACATAACTATTCGAGTTTGTACTTTTTATATGTCAATTAAACTTGTAAAAAGTACTTTAATCACATTATTCCAAACTCTTACAGTACTTATGTACATTGAATAGCATAGGCAATATTTCTATTGTACTAAGTTATTAGAAATAATATAGTAATTATAGACTGCATATTTTTTTTTTTTTTTATTTTAAGTTTTTGGAGCTAGACACTGATTGATCACACCAAGCAGCATAGAATTTTCTAAAGCTGCAGCCACTCTCTCCTTGTCGGCAAGCTGTTTATTCACCGCTGCTTCTGAGGCGTGTGTACCAGGAGAAACTTCCACACTGACTTTGAACCTAGCGGGCAGAGCACGTAGCAATTGCACACGAATGGACAATCCGATCAAAGTGACCATGCTGCAATGAGGAATTGTTGGAGTGAATTTTATATCAACCTTGTTTCTCTTGTCATCAACCTGTAAATAATTATTTTCAACAAACACATGTAATGGTCCAGAATATTATTGTTTAAAAAAATGTTTTACCTCTATAAGACTCTGCTCCACTACATTCAATTCTTCCAAGGTCAAAGGATGTTCCGGATCATTGATATTTCTAATTATATCTGTAAATTGTTGAACATATGTGATACTGTGCAGTTATATATTCTTCACGTAATATATTAACAAATATATTCAAATTTTTTCAGGTTAACTCTCTTACAAAACACACGTTAAACAAAACTCAGCCAAGTAATTATCGCAGATTCGTGCACAGTTATTACTTCCCGACACACATCACATCGATATTTGACTTTAAAATCGCGTACCAAATATTTCTCTTGCATCGAACTCGTCTGCGATGTCCTCGTTTTGCTCCTCAGCTGTGATTTCTCTGTCGTTTGCTTTTTTGTAAAGCTTTGGATTAATATTTTCGGAAATCTCACTCATCGCGATATTTTTTTTTTTTTTTATATCCTTTACATTATATCCTTCGCGAGCGGAGTAAATACAATGTTCTATAAACTATAAAACCTGATGCAACATCACCCAATCAAGTAACCTAGGTGTTGTAAACATAACCTCGTGAGCGCGAAACTTCCGCGGTAAGAACTCCAATCAACCGCCTCGGAGAAACTTGAAAAAATAATGCGTTAACGTAGACTGGAAGGAGCAACATCGATCAGTATGCTCTCGCAGATCGCGAGGATCGTCCTCGCGTCAAGTGCCTCGACGTTGTTGAGGCAACAGCTCTACAAAATCGACGGTCCGCTGTTGGGGTGCCTCGTCAACGCCGTTCACACGAGCGAGTATCGACGACAAAATGACGAGAAGCCATCGGCTCTCGTACTGCATTCCTTCGCGAACATCGAGAACAAGCAAAAAAAAACTTACCTGGACGTAATACGTCAGTACAAGAGCCACAATGAGATGCGACACGGCCACGTGGAGTTTATCCGGATCGCGCTCAAGTACATAGACGAATTCGGCGTGAATCGTGACCTAACGGTGTACAAGGCTTTGCTGGACGTGCTGCCCAAGGGTAAGTTCATCCCCCGTTACTACTTTCAGACGATGATCCCGCACTATCCCAAGCAGCAGCAAGCGGCAATCGATATACTGTGCAAGATGGAACAAAATTCCGTGATGCCGGACGTGGAGGTCCAGAACATGCTGCTGAACATCTTTGGCATACACGGGGCACCGTTGAAGAAGTTCTGGCGAATGATGTATTGGATGCCCAAGTTTGCCAATCTGAATCCCTGGCCCTGTCCCAGACCTGCACCTAAGGATCCTCGAGTGCTCGCCAGACTTGCGATGCGCAAGATATCCAGTGTAGACGTGAAGACCAAGATCACAGATTTCGTGACGAACAATGTGGAGGATGCTGTTGATGACACGTGGATCGTGTCTGCTATGAGCAGTGACCAGCAGAAATTGCTGCAAACACAATCCCCTGACAATCCACTGTTTGTAGAAGGACCTTACACAGTTTGGGTTGCTGATCAGTGTATAGACTATTTTGTGCTGAGAGGAGAAGCAAAAGAGATAAAAAATGATTATGAAGACATTGATGGTTAGCAACTTTTTTTTATGATTAATTGAGTTTACTTCAATGTTTGTGTACTTGATAATTTAATGTGTATTGTTTTGCAGATGTTTCAAATATCAGAATACCTTTTTGGGACAGAAAAGAAGTAGCCGTTGTTCCCACTGTTCACGAACAGAACGACGGCACATACTTCGCCATGTGTGCCACTGGCACATCGACGAAAGACTCTTTATTATCGTGGATACGTTGCTTGCAAAAGGAAAATCCTGTGCTGGACAAAATTCCTGTGGTATTCAAATTGGCATCGTCAACTAGGGAACAGGTGCTCATCAATGAAAAGGAAAATGAGGACGATCTTGTGCAAAGGGTCGATGTTACGGATCAAAATAATTGATTGAAAATAAGTTTATACAAGAACTAGAGTTTAAAATATCAGTGATGTATCATTGATGCGCTTGTAAATAGATTGTATGTAAAATGTAGCAAATGTTTTTATGATTGAAGATACTGATTCCTTCGTTTTATTTATTAATAAATTTCTTGCTCTCAGGAAAAATAATGTACACATGAAATATATGTGCAAATCTAATATTTTACGTTTATTGTTCCTCTTAGCAAAATTACTAGAATCTTTAATAACAAATCTGTTAGATCTGGTTACTAATTTATACGGTTTTATTTGATTTATAAAAATATTTTTTTGAGTTATAATGTTGATACATCTACCGAGAGGATTAAGTAAAAAAATAAAGTAAACAGTATATATAGAAAGTTAATATAATTTATTATGTGCAATCACGTAGTTTGCTTGGTTCGCTTTTCTAGTGATAAAATAAATCACACACACACACACACACACACACACATACACATACACAATCGCCCCATCCAACGTGTCATATTGCACTGACTTGCCATTTTCATTTTCTGTAAATATATATATATTGCAGTTAAAAAAAATATATTTAAAAAAAATATAATACAATTTTTTGCACAGATATATATGTACGATATCGCATACACACACACACACACACACACATACATATATATATACATATATACATATGTATATATGTGTATATGTATATATGTACAATTTTCTTGGAATCACGTTGTCTTTTAACAATACTTCATTAATACGTGTTAAATCTAAGTTGTTTCTTAAGAAGACACTGTTTCAATTGTCGCAAATTAAAATACATAGCAGCAACTTTTTCTCTTCGTTCTATATAAATTTCTATGATCTGTCGTTAAAAAAAGCCTAAATCAAGCCTACCTACGACCTGCGTAAGTTGTTTTAATCTAATATTTAAAAAAAAAACTCCGTCTTAAAAAGAAGTTTTCCTAAAGTAAACTGTTCAATACTGTACCCTTCCCTAAATTTGCGATACTTGATTCTACAAAAGCAATTGTGTTGTAGCCTTGATCAATTTTTGATGGACAGACTGTGTAAAGAACGTGCCTTGTACAATGCTGTTTATTGCGTCGGTTACGACCCTTTTATACGTCTATAATTCATCACGACGCGAACTAGCACCTACTTACAGCACTAAAAATAGAAAACTTGTAACGACAATTACGAATATTTTACGCCACGTGATAATCGAAAGATAGATTCTGTCAGAGGAAATTCAAAAGTTTAAATCCCAGACATTTATGCAAACGTATATCTCGGTAAAACATAAAATTGAAATAGATTATAGATAGAAAGTTGCATTTTTGTTTTTAAACGTATTTCGATTTAAACTCAATTTCTCAATTCGTTTTCTAGTGAAATATCAATTTGCATAAATAGAGATTCAATATTGCAAATAATCGAATTTCGTTGCTATGTGTCTTATACAATTAATGTACAATTATCTTAATCCAAGTACTTTTGCGAACAAATACTGTCAGAAAGCTTGCTAATCGCTAACAATGCACCAACTCTCTTAAACTTGTCCTACAATTTCAGGCTTCGTACAACTGAGGCACCATCCTCGCACCTTGATTGTCTGACGAAGATTGCCAGAAACAATATTAACAAAAACCCTTATTACACTTCCTTAAACTGGTTAATGTTTCAGTTTAATAAATCACGCTTGAATGTCGGCAATATCGATTGTTACTTAATATATTCGTTATCGCGAATGTTGCAAGAATTGATTTTGCGTGAAATAAATTCACACATCTCTTGACGAGGAGTACTAACAAGAAATTTAAGTAACAATATATTGCATTTTGAATTAGTTGTAAGCGTTAATAACGAACTGTTTTAAGTACAAAATGTAAAAGTACATCGGCCACGAGACCAATAAATGCAGGCTTCGAATCGACTTTTAACAAACGTTTCTGTGTCGATTCCAATTTCTCAAGATCAAACAAATAATTTCAGCAGTAGAAGTTTACGTTAGAAAGCATTTTTTGAATATCCATATATATGTATTTATAATATATTTAATATATACCTACTTTTATTGACCTGTTTTTTTTTCTTTCTTTTTTTATAGTTGTACATTGAGAGCCATATTATTGTTCCAAGTTTTTAAATAAATTTTTTATCTATAAAATTTATATATAAACACAATCAAATGCGTATATAAATTACAATTTCTAAAACTGATTTGATATAGCAAATTTTCTTGCCGGCGTGATTCACATCATGCTGGCAAGAGGAATGTTCAATTATTTTCGCGAAAAGCATACAATTATTGTTACCGAGAATTATATTTTCAATAAAATTAACGATTCCTGCGCACGTGTAGTCAAAAATTATATAACAAGGTAAATCGAAATAATGCCAGCTCGCGGTGCTGGTCTTCAATTAATCACCAATGATTGAGTTAACAATTTATAAAATTCCCTATGTTACAAATCAAATTAGCAACAAAATGTAATAAAATTAACAAATAAAATGCGTAAAACGTTACGAGCAATTTCACAGACTTGTTTCATTCGTTGCTGGCGATGGCAAATTTGTTTTTTTTTTCTTTTTTTTTTTTGCATCAAACGCGCTCTGAAATATATAGGCTGATAAAAAAATGCGTTTGTAAATTTATTTCTTATACAATGCAAAAATAATATCAGGAATAGAGCGAGTGAATCTTTTGCGGTGTTACGCACGTAAAATATATCACGATAACGGAGGAAGAAAGTTCGCGCCTGGTAAGAGCGTTCTTGATGCTGAAGACAGTCCGTTCGGGCGATCTCATTCGATGACCTCGTTCGGCTCGCTCACACGGAACAGTTGGAGCAGGTCGTCGGTTCTCGAACTGATTCCTGAGATCGCCTCGTGTAAACCTTCAGCAACTGGCAGTGGACCCTGCGCAGAGACAAATTCAACATTTCAAAGATTTCATTTTTGTTTTTTGTTTTTTTTTACAAAATTTCAAAAGTTTTTAATGCAATTGCCGCAAAGACGTACAACTGTTGTGTTTTAAATTACACGCGCATATTTTAGATAAGTTTTTATCTCAGATAAGACAAACAATTCGTTCGAAACAAAAGGTTCGAGACCGGTAAAACCGCGAAATATTTATCGAGCCATTTGGTTTACTTGCCTGATTTTCACATTGCTGCTGTCGATCACTTCGCCGTCGCAGTTCCACACGCTGAGTCGGGAGCTTGAGCGGACCATATTGAGCTCGTTCTCCGACGACTGCAGCGTCGTCAGAGCACGGAATGTGAATTCTCTAGCTCTGAAGACTTCGACAAACGGAAGGTCGTACTGTAATGGATAAAACAGTTGTGTCTCGAAATATATTAGAACATATTAACAATCACAAATAATTAAACAAAATAACTTGTGCATATGACTAGGAAGTAATTATTGTGCGATTAGCGTACCAAAGTCTTTCGTTTGCTAGACAACCTGAGTAACAATCTGACATTGTTTATCAGAGATGTGTGTCGAATTAGTATCACATCAACGCAGCCGTCACCTATGTGACAGTGAGGACTGAAGCCCATCGGACTCCTGGAACACGCGCACGACACGTTTGCGCCGTTCACCATAAAGAACTTTCCTCTTACTGTCACCCACCCTATAATACAAACGAGAATGTGTGAATATCTCGATTTTATTATCTTTCATATGTGCTTTATTGATAATTTATTATTAATTAATGATTAATTATTGTATGTTATCTTAATTTTTTTCCCAAGGTATTTAAATACGTACTAGCAATTTGTTCATCGGGAATGCTATTGTGCATGTGCTGCAGGCAACGTGAACAGTTCATCATGCATCTAGTGCTGCTTGCCGGATGACACGGATCCGACAGCAACTCGATCTCGCCCTCGTAACCCTTATTCGCGAGTATTTTCTTAAACCCTGAGATCAACAAGAGATAACTAATTTTAAATATTTTAAAAATTTTACATTTATGTAAGTATCTATAAATTGTTTTTTGCTCATATATTTTTTGCATAGCAAAATTCTATAAGATACTTCATATTTTAATAAAATTATTATATAGTTTTATAATGAAATAGTTGATAAAAAAAGCAACAATGTGTTAATATATCAAATTAAATATTGAAATGTCTGGATGATCGTACCGGACCAATCATATCTGTGAGGACCCATCCATCGGAATTTCTCACTGTCGCGAATCACGTCACCAAGATAGCCATAACTGAGCACGCTAGCGTATAACCTGAGTAAATTACGATTGCTGTGAACCGACGAGATGTCCAGACCTATCGAGTCACCGAAGATGATATGTATCGCGGCGGTCTGCACATCGGTGGTGCCGTGCAGACTGTAGGCCACCGTGTCGGTGCTACCGCTGGGTATAACGCCGACAGGCAGAGCGGGGTTGGGAAGTCTCGCGTCAGGGTCATCGGGATTGATCTGCTGATCTTTCGCCGCCCTCAACACTAGTCCGTTGAATACCTCCGCGAACGTGCCGTCGCCGCCAATACACACCACCGCCTATACAAAGTCCGATTTGCCCTTGAATGTTTCAAATGTAAAACAATCTCGTAACTTTAAACACTTGGACTCGGTAAATTTCTTTCGGCAGATTTATGCAATAATAAAAATATACGAGTTTACATACACACATCTAAAAATATTTTGACACTTTCAGATTTCCAAATTATATCGTTTTTAATTAATATAAAAATACAATTAATACTCAAATATCATGAAGATATTAAAATTATGTATAAAACCTATACAAAAACTCTTATATCTCTTTCTATATTAATTAGTGCTTGATGACGTAATAAATATAATTTCACTTAATCATCGAAATAAACGTGGGAGATTTTCGTTGCACAATTCAGAGACGGAGTTATAGAACGAGATATATAGAAAAGAATGCCAGCGTTGTACCAACCAACAGGACACTCACATGTAGGTCACTCAAGTCGGCCGTAAGCAGAGTGTCACGAATGTGACCAGCGCGCTCGGTGACTATCATTTTCGTTTCGATGCCGGCGATAGTAATTAGCGGCTGCACATCTTTCTCCCAGATCCGGATGCCTCGCTTCTTACCGCCGATAGGATTAACGAACAGCATTATCTTTCGCGGCCGATACGTCAGACCTGAAACCAATCGACTATACAAGTCAAACTCGATTTTTGATTTCTCAAACTTTAAATATATTAGTAACGTTATAATGTTTCTCAAATGTTTTTTTTCCTGCGACTCAAAATTCCAGACAAATTTATTAAATTAAGAAGAAATCATTTTCAGAATAATAATCTTGTAGATATTGATAAAGACCGCATTTTTCAGTCGAAACGTCTGCATTTCATTGAAGGATAATAAAATTTTTTTTTAATACAACCAACCATGTTCAGATTCCTATTGACCTTCTTTTCCTTATATTTAGATTAAATAAGGTAAAAAGGGCAGAGGTTTTGCGCAAACTATTTTTTTTTAAAAGAAAATAAACAAACTTGCAGGATCTATAATCAGACCGGCAGTATCGATCGATATATATGTCCGTGATACGCGGTATCGATAAATCGAGGTTTTTTCATGAAGACGGCATCCGATATGGCAAACACCCAGATCAATACCGTAGCTGCCGGTATTACGCGCCGACGGTCGACACGGGGTAGTTTACGCCCACTCTGTTTTCTCAATATTCATTAATACTCGCCCTCTTCCTTCTCGGACGAGAGATATCGAGCGGAACGGAGAGTTTACATTTCGCTCGCTTTTATTTTTTGACATCAAAAAACAGAAATGCAGTTTGTTTAAACTCCGGAATTAACACTCGGTTCGTAATTTAATTATCGGAGATTATCGGAGAGCGCAAACAAATTAAAATTAAAACAAAACTCGACTTTTAATCTTGAATTTATTGAAATCTTTAAATAGCGAGACAATAACGGGTGTAGAAAAGCGATGACTCAAGATTGGAAAATACGTGTAAAAATAAATTAAAACGATAAGAGTTTCGCAAAAAATTTAAATTTGCCGAATAGTACAGCGAAGTAGTTTTTGAGGTCGTCGCGTGTATATCCGCGGTGCAAAGCTTTTATCGTGATTTCATGACCTCCAGCTGGGTTAACTAGCCGGCTAAACTTTGTATAGTAACGTTTCATTTTGCGCTACATTTGTAAATTTCAAATTCAACACGTCATTGAGAACGGACTTAATTTCAAAACCATAAAATTTAATTGTTAAACATATTTAAACATATTTAAATTTAATTTTCATATTTAAAACATGGATAAAATTTTTAGTATTTTTGTAAAATGCATTTTTTAAATATAAACGTGGCAATTTTATTCTACTTTAATATTTTTTTTGAACTATAATTTGCAATCAAAGTATAATTTTTTCACGGGAAGAAAAACCGGTTGCAATCTGCACAATGAGACAGAAGAATCAGAGATTTCTAACTCGTTGTACGCGGGAGCCGGTGACATCAACGATAAAACAAGAGCTAGCAAGTTCTCACTAATTTATGCGTCGCGTTCGTTCCCCAACGACTTGTTCTCTCGTCGCGCTCTCACTCTTTGCATTACCTTCTTTGCAAGTAGAAAAGAAGAACATGTTGCTTACTTAGTTTTCACTGCACATCGTAATATCACTGTCGCACGTTGATGCATCGGCAAATATTTGTCTGTCGCACGCAAATTCCTGAATCAGCGAGCTATACACTTCGCGGAAGCTACGTGCATTTCATTCTAAAATTATTGCCGCGATCTTGACCGCGAGCCATCGCTCTTCGTCTCATCTCCGCGAAGACTCACAAACAAACGCTCCAATAAATAAAGTAAAGCGTAAACGCTCGGTAAACAATTCTCACCCAAGAGGTAGTTTCGAATGGTCTTCACCCACGAAGCCACCTGTCGCGGATCCGTGTGGCTCATCGTGACGCTGTGGTGTCTCCATTTGTTCTTTGACCCGCGTACCGCGTAATGCAGGATGAAATTCGTCGGGCACACGGTGGTCGGCGAAGTCGCGGTAGGCTGCGATGACTGTTTCTCCTTCGCACTGGTATTTCCCGGTATCCAGTCGTCGCCGTAGCGCACCGCCAAAACGTCCGTCAGAGGCAGCGTCCATCTGGCTGAAAAACGCGGAGAAAGAATGACATTTCGTGTGAAAAAAAGAATTCGAACAAACAGAGCAAATGTAGGCTAAGAGGCTCAATATTCTCGAGGCAAAATTAATAATAAAAATTTAATTTTAATTTATTAATAACATTTTTATCGTTTGGATCTAACTTTGAATTATCTTCAGTAAAAATACCAAAAAAAAATTTGTTAAAACTCTAAATTTATATTTTTCATTTGTATGATATAAATAATCAATTTTCTACGGATGTTTTATCCGCTCGTTCTTAGAATTTTTCGGAAAAAAAATATTGACAAAACAGCGGAGAGATTGCTCAAGTTTTATCTAACTGAGAAAATCTCTTGTCACATACACTTAACGCAGTTTTTTTTTTGTAACATTTAATAACATATATTGACAACGTTTTCTTATCGCTTTTTTGTCAGATCTTCTTTTTTTTGATAGATTACGAAGTTGTAAAATAACGATTATTATCGCGCGCTTATCGTCTGCCAAGACGATGTCCATTTGACGTAACTAAGTGATGACGTTATCGTATTGCGTTTAATGATCAATTATTAACCGCAATTCAGGATATTTCCGCAACGCAACAATATTGCGTCGATTGCATTACTCTGCAATTTACATCGAAAGTGTTTCTTATACCAATCATGTTTTTCTTTTTTGGCAAAACACTACGCGCAGAAGGAAGTGCAAACAAATTGCTTTCGTAGAAGAAATGATGTCAGAGAACTTGCAAGGCTGATAAAAATAATTACAGATACAAATTAATTAAAGTTTGACGTACAAGAAGTTATCATCGTTTTATTTTAATCAATTTGTTTATATAATTTGTCTATATACAATTTTTTTTATAATTTTGTGGAAACAAAATTATCAAAAGTAGGCAACGTCGAATGTTGTGCTTATTCTGTTTTACATCCGATATCTTTCATAAGCATGTAATTTTCATATGCAAAATGTATAAATTAGATAACGAAAGGAAATGCGAGCCAACACATTTGTATGAACTATTTCAGAAATTTACCTAATTTATCTAATCGTTCTACAATCTCTTAAGATAAAGAAACTTTTATAACTGCAAACTTTTCTTCAACATGGCATTATATAAATAAAAAAAACGATTTGTTTTATGATCTTTGAAGTTTCAATCTTTAGATTAAGAAAAAAAATCCACTCATACGTGCCACATTCCGATCTTCCAAGCGACTTCGTGAATGTATCGTTTAAGGGTGAAACACGCAGAATTGATACGAGTAATTCGGTATACACGAGGAGTAAAAGCACATGCGTCGTGCAGTGCGCGTCATGCAAAACTTTATTTTTAGCCAACAATTTGATTCCCTAAACGCGTCCGCCGAGTATCGATACGCGTTCGTTTCGGAGCATTATCGAACGCGATTCTTCTAACGCCTAAAAAACATTCGTGTTGTCCAGAAGCGATTCGTTGGCGATGCATCGCGCGTAGCAATCGACTTTAATAAGTAACCGGTACAATATGGTACGGTACATTTTCTTCCCCGTACGAGAGGCGCTAATTCTTTATTCACGATAATCGGTTGTTCTGGCAATCATCTATCGTTTTTTTTTTTTTTTTGCTCGTCAAATTTGTCAATTTTTGACATCTTACATCACTCTACACGGATAAAGTTGCGCAATATTATTACAATCGGAAGACCAATTTTTCTCGTAACAAAATACAATGAGAAAACTAGAAAAAATGTTTGATATAATAAACGTATACTCGATTTGTCTCACAATGAAGATCCTTCAGGAGTCGCACGAGGTCACCGTCTTCCAATGACATAACTGAATTACCCGAAGACGAGCATGCGAATTTGCTGCAACAGCCGCAAATTAGTTGCGTGTCTGCACGACTATCTTTACATATAATTAAGATGTCACGCGTTACAAGCGATGCACTTTATTCGCCGTGCACCGTTCGCACGAGCTTAAAGATATCTCGGAATCACATCCCGGAACACACTTGCGTTCATGAGAGATAATAATTTATAAACTTTTAAATGTGGCAAAATGAGTAAAACGAAAACAAGTGGGCGACACAGAGAGAAACAAGCGCATAATTAAATTTCAAACTAGGTAGTTTGTTTGAAGCGTCGCGCAAGTGACGTTTCAAAAATCTGCGAAGTTTTTGTGAAATAACAATTGAACGAAACGCAAATACGCGGGCGGGAAATCGCGCGAAACCGATTTATTATCGTGCGGCTTTCTTGCAGGTTTCTCCTGGAATAGCATAGCCGCGCAAGAAATGCTGAAACGATGAAAAGTGAAAGACTGCAGTCGCTGCACTTGTCTCGTTGCAGCCACGTAACGTTCCGAAACCGACCGCGCTCTCCACATCGAAGCGATAAGCCGCACGCGTGTGTCACGATGCGGAAAATATATATGTATATATTATATGTATATTATTCGCATCGTTGTGCATTCTTCAAGCGTACATCTCATATAATTCATAAAATATTGCCTGATTTCCACAACTAAATATTTGATCCTTTGAATGTCTCTTTTTCATATTGTACATGGAAAAAATTGAATTTAAAATTTTTTTTTCTACGACAATCGGACGAGTGATACGTACAATAGAGTCGCGAACTAGTGCGCATTATCTACGAGCGAATTTGTTCGTTGCTCGGTTGTAAAATTGCAAATACGCGTCCAAGGCACACGTACGCGCGTTCGAAGAAATTATTGCTATTTTATTTTAACATTCACAACAAGCGAGTACATGTGCGCAAGAAAATAAAACAATAATGTACGAATCATGTTCAAGGATAAGACGAATATGCCGACATATGTTCCGCGTACGTGCGGAGCGAATCGTCGAAAACTTATTAGCATTCTGTGCGTCGTCCTTGCGTTTTTTCGAAGCGCGTGCGAGTTAGCGGGCGTGAATCCATATGAATATACATAAACGCGATAACATAAAGGACATTTTCTCAAAATGACGCGTCGAATAAAAGACGCTCTGTGTACAATTATCACCTCTCCGGAAATTAAATTTGCGAGGTGAAGAAGAGATTTTAATTTAACTTTGTAAGAAATTAAATCAAATAGTTTTGTTTATGATAAAACTTGATTTGTGATGGAGTTTAAAAAAAAACAATGTGTGTCAAGCGAATGCTAATATTCTTGTTAGCCTTGCGTCTGTCTCGTCGAGGCTTGGCAAAAAAAAGTGAACTTACATGTGACATAAAAAACTTGAAAAACGAGAATCGACTTCATTTGATTTTGTTTTTTTATCGAGTCATTAAGTATGAACTAGATGTCGAGTATAATATATTGAAGAATCATTTTATACTACTTTTATTTTATTTAACAAATTGTAATATTTTATTTTTTTTTATCCTTTTACGAAAACAAACAAAAGTTTTTATATTCCAAAATTGTAAAAAAAAATTGAACTTTCTGTTTTACAGCTGTTAACTATTGCTAATTAATTAAGTGTCTCGTTCTTTTTGTTAAACATCATCAGCGTCTTCTCTCTCGTAACGAGCGACGCTCTCGCGCAGCTGCCGTAACATCTTGTACCAATAGAAGGTCATGGTCGGACTCAATCGACACACACGCGTCTCTGGACGTGTTCCGAACACATAGTCAAGCACACCGCGGTTTATTATCTTATGAGATATTAAATAACTTTTCGCGTTGGAAGTGCTTACGCGGCCTGCGCGAGGAAATTAAACAGAAAGAGAAGAAAAAAAAAAAGAAAGACAGAAACATGTAACAATCTAGGTAATTATTATGTAACCCGAGGAAATGCAGAAAACGCACGAAGTGTTGCGCAATAATTTGTTTTTTCATTCAAATGGTTTTTTTTTTTTTTACATTTTTTACGCAAATGTCACGAGAGAGATCCGCATCCAAGTTTCAGCACAAATCAAGAGTCGACTAGCAACAGATGAAAATTTTAAAATTGGCTGAGAGAAACGTGCTTGCCTTTACGATGACGATCCTTGAGAATTGTTTGTGATTCTCGTTAAACGAGCGTAGAAACGAGCGACACAATAATAACGGAAAAAGTCGGTCATCCGTTTGTGTATCGCTCTGAGATTCGCTCTCGCGCGTTTTGAAAAACACGCGCGCGAAGATGGAAAAAATGATCGGGGTAAAACACGGGTCAAGAAACTATTAAAAGAAAGGCGAAAGTAAACGAAGCTCGCGGTAAGAAACAAACCGAGCTACAACGACGAGCGACACAGACGCTTGTAAATGTTGACTCAAAAAATTATTATTCGTTTTCCAACTATATTTTCGCGTCTATATTTTAGCGACAGTTTTCGCGAGTGTTTCTCATCTAATATCTATCTACACAATAGACGCTCACAGTGTATCTGTTTCGTATTATCTCAGCTTAGCCTTAGCTTATTTTGCCAAGGTACAACAGATCGACAGATAATTGTTATACGCTAATCTGATCGGAGATTTTTATCGCGCAAACAAGCAACTCATAGCAGAACATTTCGCGTCGTTATTTGCATTTAAAATATAAGTTTAATACAAGTTTTATATCGAAGTACGCGCGCGTCCAAAGGCGAACAAATTTCCTCCGTAATCTAAGTACACGTTTGTCTAGGACTTCCTCACACCTTTGGATAAAGTCGTTTGACTTAGAAATTAAATATTTGGCATTCTTGTTCAAGAGATAAAAAAAAATATATACATATTTCGTATATGTGACGTATTAATTCACTTAGTTCGCAACATCCGTTTGTCTTCGAGCGCGGCTCGAATCTGTAAAGGAATTTCAACTAGAGCTCTGTTGACACGCAAAATAATTGATTCGTCTCCTGTCCGTTCGCGTTTATTACGGCGAATTGATTTGATCGGATTCACGAGTGACGCTGACTAATTCATTCGAAGCAGAATGCAAACACTTGACATTCCGAAGCCCGAACGTTTTGTCGATAAAATAATATTAAATTAATGTTAATGTCATCGGCGTACATTGCGATGTCACTGAAATGTAAAATGTTCTCCGTTGGAATAATGGTCTCGTAACACGCGACGTCAATCTTTCCGCGAATAAAAATCACGCGCGAAAGAAGGTTGTAACTTTATGTTAATCGAAACACACACACAGACGAGAAGTCTTGGATCTTTCGAGCGACCATCGTTTTCGCTAAAACTTGTTTTCTGTCCTGTTGCAACGTTGTTTTTTTTTTAGTCCTAAAGATATTTGTTTTGAGAAAATTTTTCCTGGAAACTCGTGTAGCAAATACATAAAAATATTTATAGTTTTTAAAAATAAATAATCAACAGTGCGAGGATTATGAAATAATCGAATTGCTCGAATAGCGCGAATATTTATTTTTAAATAAGTTTCTTGCCGAAAGAGACTTTCATCATTGATTAAATTAAAATCAACTTGATTTGGCAATCGGAATCTTGATATTTACATGTATATTTTTGCAAGCTAGATAGATACACACTCTCTTTCGGTCGTAAAATGATAATTCAATTACATACAATTCGTCGTCTGTGTATCCTTGAAAAAGATTCCATGGCAACAGGAATCTCTTACCGTAAAAACTTGAAACAACGGTTTGACGTTAATCAGAATGTTAACACGGTCTGATCGGTTTTCCTGTTCGTGAATATTCAACGAAAATTATTCCCGCGCTATTATACGCGCTTCTTACCCGAATTGTCCTCCGAAATATATGCGAGCAAACGAGTTCTTCGCCCGTACGTAGTCAGCGAAGTGGTAGCGAAACATTCTCTACACATTCTCTTTATCGTTTTTCTTAGACAAAAAAAACAAAAAGCATTCTCTTACTGTAAGGCGACCGTTCGGTCTCCCAGATGAGCGTACCGCGGTGGAAATACACGCGACACCTCTTCTTCTTCACGACGAAGGTGTTGAGCAGCACCGAATTCGAGGATGCGCGCTGATAATCAGCAGCGGCGCCCGGGATTTCCTGCATCATCGTGGGGCCGCTTCATCGACGGACGACGTTAGCAAGGATACCGAGGATGCCGCAGGAACGTCATCCCGATCGATCTGTTGCGCCGCGACGACGCAGCGATCACGGTGGTTCGCGTGCGATTCTAACTCTCTCTCTTTCTCTCCTTCTCTCGCGATCGATCACATATGTCAGCACGACACTCCTTACCCGGTTCCGGCCCGGTCGAACGCACGAGCGAGACTGACTGACTGGTACTACTCTTTCCGAGACGCAAAACGAAAGTGCGGACCTCGCGAACTCGACGAGTCCGGGTGCGCGTGCACTCGACACCCGTGCACTTGTCATATCTGTCAAAATGTATATCGAGATGAAAGAAGCTTGCTTGCTTGCTTGCTTGCTCGCTCACTGCTAATTGTCGGGTTGAAGAGAATCCTTGGTTTGACTGCTGAGATAAAAAGCTGCATATCGCGACGATTATTCCTGCGCGATTAGATTCTGCAATAATAAAATTTAATTAGTCCTGCAGTAAGACAAAATGATCTGTTTGTAGATAATAATAGTAGAATCATGACAAATAAACATAGCGTGTTGTAAACTATCACTCGTATCACTCGATTTAAAACTTAGCTCAGATGTTATACGCGAATATCATTGGAAATAATTCAAGTTTATTAATAGAGTTGTTTCATTCATGTGTCCACTTTGAAGTAGATATGCTCATTTTCTGCGATATCGACTGATTAATCGTCGACAAAGTAGATTTTATCATTATCAATAATCAAGTAGCATTCTCCTGTGATAATGTATTTTTGTACAAAAATCAATTAGCTGTCGTACACTCTTGGTCAATTGTAAATTTTCTTGTACTCTCTTCTTTTTCTTGTATATTCCAAGTCATTTATACGGTACAGCTCACCGCCAAATATTGTAAAGTAAAAAAGCTGACTGACAAATCGTGTTCCTTTATCTTTCTCCAAGATAAGCAAATTTTACAATGCAAACAAGATTCGTCTTGTATCTCCCACCCGAGTCTCAGGGTCCGCACCTGCAATAATTCCACAGTCTTGTCGATGTGTCTCCCTCCGTTTGAATCCCGTATCATTTCCATAATCTGAACACGATTCGAATATACATTTGCTCCGCAAACATGATGTATCTCTGTTCACCGAGATGATCAACTGGATCAAGTCTTCTCCTAGTACAGATATTTTACCAATTGTTTTTTACCTTGTTTTCTTTATCTTTTTTATAATTACTCAAACTATAAACTTGGAACAGAAAAATTATTCAACCTCGTGTCAATCAATCTCGTGCATAAGAGATGATCGAGAGCACTTGTCGAACGTTCTTTACGCAAAGATCAAACCGTACGTAGGAACTTGCAGCGAGCAGACTATTGTCGTGATTTACGCGGGAAACATTGTGAGAGGCAAGTTTTGCGATCAGCCCGGGCAGCATTCCAAGCGGCCGTCGCGGCCACGCGCATTTCGTAGACCTCTCAACGCAGCTACCTTCTCAAATTTTCGCGACAATTCTCATCTCGAGATTTATTTACAGGTGCAGTGAAACATGTCAACTTGGCGTTAGCGCGAGTTCACAGAGAGATGAGACTACGTGTCTTTTGAATAAATCTGAATTATTCAGGCAATTTTTATTAAGGTCTTAAAATACCAAGTAATTAAAAAAAGCTTCATAGAATTTATTAATATAATAGTGAGCTATTAATTTTTTAATTTAGTTCACTGCGTTTTTGCGCATCAAATATGTGATATTTTATGTATACACAGAGAGAGAGAAAGAGAGAAAAAGAGAGGGAGAGAGAAAGTATTTTAAGTAGAAGCCACACTTTGAGAGCTACTGGTAGAACATCAGCGCGCCGATTGGCTCATCGAGACGTTTGGGTCAAATGACGAGGCAAATACACCGGAAAACGACGAATAGATGACACGGATTGTTTCGTGACGGAGAGCTCGGCCGTGTCTCACGTCCGTCAGCCAAGTTCTTCGCTCGATATTATACGTGGCACGGCATGTGATGTGTACGCGATACAAATAGACACACACACACACACGCGCGGACGGCGTCGCGCGCACACATATGTGGCGCAATTACGCGTGTTCGCTTCTAGCCGGTCTGCCATGCAAAGCGACACAATGATTCCTTAGGTGATCAATGTACTTTAAATATAAATTATATTCTTCGCGCGTTCTCAACATCGCGAGGAGTGTGTCATACGCCGCTCCTGCACGCAAAGATGTACGCGCGTCAATTTGCGAACAAGTGCGGATGATAAAAAAAACTACGGCACTTGCCATCGAAACGATTAAAAATCTCCAATCTGGAGATTATTGCTCTATTTCGCTTGATGAACAAATTGAAACTTAGCCGTTTCGATATACATAAACGGAACACGAATTTGCATATCGAGCAAAACTATACCTCGTTTTTGTCTTTTCCTTTTTATCCAGTCATCAAAATTAGGGTTAGTTCAGTGTCGCCAAATACGGTCGGATTTCTTCCGCTTTCAATAAGAGGTCGCTTCTCTTCTTAAACCTCAATTTCTCCTGCTTCGTCGCTCGTTGTCACACACGCGTGAAACCGATGCTTGTGTGATTTCGAGCAAGACGATCGTAAATAGAAAATCCTCCGTAAATGACTCTCCGAATTTTCGCGTCTCTCCGCTCTGCTCTTTAGAGATCGTTCAACTGTGTCCGACTCAATATTTTTATTAATAAACAGATTTACAATACAGTTGCCGTTAAAAAAATATTCGACCTTACCTTCGGAATTATATCGAGATAATTTCCTTTCGCGAGCATATTGACGGGAAATATATTCGGCTGGCTTGTCCAGTCCAGTTCCGTTGAACTTGAGTCAAGCGTACAGTCTCGCAACAAAGAAAACGAACGTACTTTTAGAATGAGATGTCACGTGACACGGCGTTTTCGATGTAAACGCGGACCGCGTGACCAATAAGCTGCAACGTTTAACATTTTCGGCGGAAATGTTCAGGAGAACAAGAAGACACAATTGGTCGGGTATCACAAGACCGTGTTCTCGAAGAGTGGGTGGTCGACGGACGACGCGCTACGCTCATGCAACGCGAAACTGCGAGCCGCGCAGACGCGAGTTTGAAGTGGACCAATCGTAAGATCGGATTGACACCGTGGATAGCCCCGTGGGGATACGAGCTTTGTGCCTGTAGCTCGTATACCACGGGCATCGCTGCCACGCCAACCATTTTGTCTGCGCAGTTGGTCCCGGTTAGCCGACGCCGGTGCGGCGCGATATAATTCTTATTTGTTGCGAGTTCCGTACGGCGTAAAGAAGCCAGTGACTGTCCTTCGGTGGAATCGTGGACCGATTTGAGTTCTATTAAACTAGGTGCGTGAGAACCACCCCGGCGCGGCATCGTGGAATCCACGGTAGGAGCGATCTCGCGATTTCATACCATCCTAATCGGAATAAAATCAAAATCCGCAGGAATTCGACGAACTTGTCGAGGGACGCCAAGAGCCGCTGTCGCGCGTTAATCTAGCCGCTAACGAGGAGTTATCTGGACAAGATGGCGGATGTACGGGGCCCCCCGCCGACAAGGGAAGAACTGCTTGAGCTTGATGCCAATCCAAATAACATAGCATTGCGCAGGCCATTTGATCCAGTGGCGCATGATCTCGATTCCTCTTTCCGACTGACGCGATTCGCCGACCTAAAAGGATGAGGGTGTAAAGTCCCTCAGGAGGTTCTTGGGAAACTCCTCGAGGGACTTCAGGACGACGACGCGTCTGCTCAGGATGAACATGCCCACTTTATGCACATGGCAATGCCGCGCATTGGTGAGTATCGGTCGGAACCCTTTGATGCGACGCACTTGGAACTCGACACCGTCCCGACGATTTAATCGTCTCCTGGAATTTTCCCTTTCCTTCTTTTCTTTTCTCTCTTGTTTTTGTTTCTGTTTTTTTGAGTCTGTATTTTTGCATATTATTTGAGGGCGTCGTCAACACGAGAACGAAACATGCCGAAAAATAATTTTTATTTCTACACACGCCTACGAATACATATGCATTCAATCAAACCTGATTTTAGAAGATTTAGAATACAGATGAGAAAGTAGGGGCAATTGATTTTTTGTCTCGCTATTTACGCGTGGTCCGAGAATGCCGTAAGGCAGCCCTGCTTGATATGGCGGCTGTATTATCTCCCGCCCAATTTCTCATTGTACCGGAAGTTCAGGTGTTCTCAACTTCGACATGTCTTTAGAATGATGAATCGAATGTTTTTACATTACACGTAGTTTCTTTAAATTATTAAATACATTAGAATGTTTGTTTCTCTCTCTTTCTCTCAATAATTTTTCTGAAAACTTACTATATATTTTTACTATACAAGATACATTTTAAAGCACATAAATAGTTCTGAACGACATAATTGTTTTGGTTCTACTTTCTCTCAATTTCTCTGTATTATAATAATTTATACACACTTTGATTATAAAATGTTTCTTTCACACATTTAATAAGATATTTGCTACTTTTGTTTTGTTTTTTTTTATATTTTTTTATTTTGATCTGGACATAATATCAAGATGGAAAACAACATTTATATTTTATATTTTGTGTTATTTCTATGCTATCTGTTCATATAGACTTTTAGTATAGAAGAAATTTTATTTATAATCTCCTCCAACAATATTTTGGCTTAGATTAATCTTTGACTAATTAAAAAAGATATAAGAAATTGCATGCATTTAAAAATCTGTTACTCATATTTATGTTAAATGTTTTTGACTCAATGATTAATATTCAAATATTAATTTTTTAGGTATTGGCATGGACTCTTCTGTAACTCCATTGAGAAGGAATGGAGGTTTAAGCTTGGTACAGACCACTGATTTTTTTTATCCACTAGTTGATGATCCATACATGATGGGTAAGATAAAAACAAATTTAAACAATGCATACTTGGGATAAGGACGATAGAGTGTATTTGCTTTGAGCATTTGTATATTCTATATGTCAGTCTGTCTTATCATATATTTAATGAGCAACTTGCATTTAAGCTTTAAGCAAAATAATAATAATAATAATAACCATGCTAGGTAAAAAATAAACAAGTTGACATTTCTGTCTTTAAAGTGTAATATCTCTTATCACATTCATTGAGATATTTTTCAGGTAAAATTGCTTGTGCCAATGTCCTTAGCGACCTGTATGCGATGGGTGTCACAGATTGTGACAACATGTTGATGCTACTAGCGGTTAGCACAAAGATGACTGAAAAAGAACGTGATGTGGTAGTGCCGTTAATCATGAGAGGATTTAAAGATTCTGCACTTGAAGCTGGCACGACGGTAACAGGTGGCCAGACAGTCGTGAATCCATGGTGCACCATAGGCGGTGTTGCATCCACTGTCTGTAATCCTAACGAGTATATTGTGTGTGTATCACAAAGTATGATCAAAAACAACCTATCTAAAAATCAGGAAAAATGACTAAGAATCAGATACAGATTCAATAAGAAACTTTTTTAAAAAATTAAGAAATTTGATAAAGTTGAAACTTAATTATACGTTAAGTAATGAGAATATATTTTACAATTGTATTTTCTTTAATAGAGAATGTTGCGTGCGCTATTAGGCTAAATAAGGCTGACTGTGTAGATTATCGATGACTCGCACGTGACTGTCAATTAAATCTCAAGATATGTGATCTAATCAAGCAATAAAAAACAAAAAACCAAAAAAAAAATATCTTACATGAGATAAAGTTTTCTATGTACTGGATTATCAATTTCTTGTTTTGTATTTATTTCATATTTAGACCAGATAACGCCGTCGTCGGGGATGTGTTGGTTCTCACGAAACCTCTCGGGACGCAAGTTGCCGTGAACGCGCACCAATGGCTCGATCAACCCGATCGTTGGAGCCGAATCAAACTCGTGGTAGGCGAAGACGACGTGCGAAAAGGTTACCTACGTGCAATGGACAGCATGGCCAGGCTGAATAGAACAGGTACGCACGCTGTGTTGCATAAAAACTATTGATTGTCTTCAACAAACATGAAACGTGCAGGAAATATGTTTACCGCTCAAAAACTAATTAATGAAATCTTTCATTGATCAGTATATATTAAATTTTAACTGTATACACTTATTAATTGTTTGTGTCGATTTTTCAGCTGCCAGATTAATGCACAAGTACAATGCGCACGGAGCCACGGATGTCACTGGTTTTGGTCTTCTGGGACACGCTCAGAATCTCGCTAAGCATCAAAAGAACGAAGTGTCCTTTGTTATTCACAACTTGCCTGTTATAACGAAAATGGCGGCAGTTGCAAAAGCATGCGGAAATATGTTCCAACTTCTTCAAGGACACTCGGCCGAAACCAGCGGTGGTTTGCTCATTTGCCTTCCTCGAGAACAGGTAAACTCGCTCAAAAAACAACTCAACTCTTTTATCCTGTTGATACAGAAGAGTATTGTCTTTTTTTATGAGGTACTCTTAAGAACGACAGGTAGAGCAACGGAAGTTGATCGTATCTTTTTGTTTGTTGTAAGCATAGCTCAATTGAACTGCACATCAACTTCCCACATTTCTATTCACACGTTAATTCTAAACAAGTTATTTACATTAAAATTGAATTAAATTTTGTATATTTTTTAAAATAATTTGTACGCAATCTTGAACGCTGTGAATATTTTTCAACAGGCTGCAGCGTATTGTAAAGATATCGAAAAGCAGGAGGGATACCAGGCATGGATTATCGGTATTGTCGAGAAAGGTCTTCGCACTGCTAGAATAATCGACAAGCCACGGGTAATCGAAGTTCCGGCTAAAGAGAAAGACGGCGAGCTCTGGTAAAAATCAAGAAAGACAAATAAAATGAAAGACATTGCTGTCGCAATTAACGTATACATACGTTTATATACCTTGAAAAAAAATAGCACCCATACACTGCTTGAAGAGCACTTCTACGTGCACCAACTACGAAAAAGAAGTCTTTAGTATCTGTATTCTCCTTAACAAAACTGTATTTTAAGTAACCGCATTTTTAGGTTCACGCTCTATGTAGATTATCTGTTTTGATAATCAAATTGACTCGTTTGATAAGAGCTTGTGACGCACGAGGCTTTTCTTTTTCTTTTTTTTTTTGTTTTTTTTGTTTTTTTAATCGTAGCTTGTGCATCTAGCGCAGAGAAAAGTATCGTGTGCCGTTTTTTTTTTTTTTTTTTTTTTTTTTTTTTTTTTTTTTTTTTTTTTTTTTTTTTTTCAGTTGTAGTATACACGTAGAGCTACTAGCAGACTTTTAGATTTATAAAAAAAAATTCTTAATTCAAAGTAATGTAAGAAGCCGAAAACGGAGGATATACAAATTTTGTAATTTCAAAAATAAAATAAGGTAGCACTAAATTTTCTCGATCAAACAAACTCTCAAAAAAACTACAAACCACATCCGAAAGAATATTTATGAAACTGATACATGTATTACACATACATTACGCAGAACGTGGTTCTCGGTGCTTAATATTGGCACATTTTAGAGACATCTATGAAACGTTTGCTGGAGTGATTACAGAGATCTACATATATATTTTGCAAGTTACGACTACTACTGAAAAATTTGAATAAATTCGAATATGTAGTGTTATTTCACGCGTAGCTAAGTAATAATAATTTTTGTAATTTCGCGAAGAGAGATGATTGTTATATAAGAATGTGTATGAGAGACATGAAAACTCAAACTTCTTGAAGTAGATTACTGTACACACATAAATACACCAAGTCCAAAAGACAAAGGCCTTGTACTGTCTTTTACACTACATACGCTTCGGACGAGCCGGGGAAAGACAAGTTTTAAGCATAAGTAGGCCCTAACGTTGTATTACTTTTTCATATGAATAAAGTGCTACTTTGTCGAAGTTGCTTCGTTAATCTTTATCTTTGCCTCTCGTTAAAAACTTCAACTGTTATGATATATGTGTGTAACAAAAAGAAATTGACTGCAATTTCTCATTTTTGAGAGAAAACAAATTCTTACAGATTTTTATGGTTTTTTCAGCAGCATTTTTTATACATTTGACACGTGAAAAACTTGTGTAATTGTGCATACTGTTCAAGTAATTCTAGAGATTTTTACGTCAACAAAAGAATTATTGATGAAATTGAGCTATCTATTATCAGGAAATGTATACGTGCAGTTAATCATAGAGACGATCACTTTGTGCATCTACCGCACGAGGTCTCCAGAATCAATTTCAAGTGTGAGTGTGTGTGTGCTTCGATAACAGATGTGTGTGTATGTATGTGTGACATCTTTAAAGACAACGTATCACCATTTTATCATCTTGCGACATGAAAGCTTATCGAATTATCTCCCCCGTTTCTTTGTCGCACTGACTAATCAATCCGGTACAACACGAATTATCACGTCGCCTACAATTTGCCATTTGGTTGCAAAACTCACCTTAACCTTGCGCGTGTCGTACAATTGTTTACATTTTTATACACAATTATTTCCTCCTTTTATCTTGCGTTCCATACGAGTGAGTGAAAGAACATCAAAGACTGTTTGCAAAGAAATCAAAGAGCAATCTCATTATTTTGTAAAACGGTGCAATCTCCTTACTGAAATGATTTATCCTCAGGAAAAGTCGATCTCAAATTTACGGGACAGTTTACGTGATTTGTTATCTTAGAAAACTCAGGTAAACTTAGACGTTTGTACGTTAATTGTGTTTGTACTCGCTTGATCTTGAAATGAATTTTCACTGAAATAAACACGTATTGTTTTTACACACACGAATATTGTCAATAAATTTATATAAAGTAACAAGAAAGTTGTTGATGTGTCGTTTATTATTTGCTACTGAAATAAAATATAATCCATTTTTATTCTCTTCTCTATTACTTAATTAAAATAAGTTAAAATGAGATAATGTACCTTTTTCTTAGTATGTTCGTAAAAAGTTTTGAACTGCATGTTTTTTTCTTAGGCGGCGAAGTACATATATGGTGGCCTGTAAAGATGTGAATCAGATTTACTTAACTTGAAAAATATGGCACAAGATTTAAATACACTTTGCCATCGAAAATCCACCCGCTACATGAAAGTTCCGTTGAAGTCAACTGAGCAAATTTATTTAATTTTTCTCATCCCAATATTGATCAACTGTTTTGTGTATCTTGTTCATTTTTCCGCCGACTTGGTGGTAGCCATACAACACTTCAAAGAAGATAATCCAATATGGGGAGGTTGCACAATTGCAATCATGTACGCCCCAATGTTCGTGTATTTTATATTGACAATATCAAGACCAGATTGGTGGATGACAGATAATGATAAAATAACAAAAGGTGTTCTTGGCTGGTTTGCGCTCCAAGTATCTCAGCTTGTAGGATTCGTCTTCTTTGTATTATACAGGTGTTCATTCTTTGCTACAAGTTTATTCACTTGATAAATGGCCGTGTCTAGAAATCAACACGTTTTTGCAGATACGCAGGACTGATTGTGCTATCCATAGATGCTATAAATTTATCCGGAGACGAGAGAGTTAAGACGTTAAATATAGCTGCAGCACCTGCGGCCATTGAATTGTACTTCTTCCTGCAGGCATGGTTTCAAGCTGCTCCACAGGCTATTTTTCAAACCCACCTGCTATTCAGACAGAGAACCACGATACGCAGTTATCAATCAGGTGTGCATGAGATTTAATTTTTATTGCATGAATACACACACATAACATTAATAAAATATCTAACAAATGTATATGTGTATTTTTTTTGCAGTAGTAGTACAGATACTCTGCATCATTATGTCTGTCATGATATTGGCCATTGAGACAGCTTCATTTCAGAGATTCGAGAGTCAACGAGTGAATGGTAGAAAATTGCCGTGGGCAATGTGGCTGAAGAAATATTGCGTTGAGGTATGTCATTTAAGAGAAACTGAAAAAAATTGTAAGATAAACAAAGTTTAATTTACTTATTCAAGATAGATTTTTTTCATTGATTCAAATATCAATTTGATTTACTCAGGAATTCAACATTATTGAAGAAAACGCGCCTCTGCAAACATTACCTGCTTCACAAGAAAGTAATCCGGATGCATTACCTGAATCAAGGTCGATGGAAAATGACCCACCGAATGAAACTCCGGAAACCGAACGGCAGCTTCAGGATCAACAGTGCGCAACTTCTCTTAACCGTCAGATCTCCGTGACTCCGCCACTGCCGCCGAAAAATGCCTATGCGACACCGCCACCGACGCCGTTGCGCGGTATCACGACGGTGACGCCGCTTCCGGTGCCGGACGCACCGCCACCACCGCGTCCAGATTCCGTTTATCGGGAAACGGAAACGGTGGAGGCGGCAAAGACATCGGCAACCCTCCAATCGAGTCAAAGACTGATCGGTGGCAGCGGGCAGAGCTTGCAAGTTCCTAAAAGAAAGTATTCCGAAAAGGGCCTCGAGGAAGACGACCCCGTGGGTAAATTTCTGTCTTTCCTCTGGTGGTTCTTCTTCATCCTAGCGCGCGTGTTCGCCATCAGCGTGGCCTACGAATTCTACCCAGTGGCCGTGCTGGCGGTGGTGGGTGTCCACTATGTCGCAATGCTGGCTTACTTGTTTTATTATTCAAAGTATTACGACGCGATCGCGTGTATCGTCAATCTCTGGCTCGGCTTGGTCTACGTGTTCAGTCTGATTGAGTATCGCATCAAGTTCAAATACGCTGACTGGTGGACACTACCTTACTACGCGTGCGTGATCGCGCAGAACACGGCACTGACACTTGCGTGGTACGTGAACGCCGACTGGGACGGATTCTGGTACACATACACCTTCTACGCGATCTTCGTCTGCATGACGCTCTGCGTTCTTTCGTCGGCGATGTACTACGCGATGTTCAAACCAAAGAAGTGCAGAGTGTACAGCAGCTGACAATCGTTTGACGAACCTTTATCGGCTTTCAGATAAGCTTGAAACTTGTATGTACTTCCGCTTTCGCTTCGATTACAGGATGTGAATAAACTACGCCGGATAAGACTTACGGATTATAAATAAAAAAAACTTTCGGTAGTTTATTTACATCCAACATACTTCTTTTTATAAAACTAGGCCTTTTCTTTTGTGTTCAGACATTTTAAATATACAACATTTTATGCAAAAAGAAATATATATTAGATAGTTATACAAATAATCTGTATTATAATTGACTGCGTCTTATACTAAATGTAGATCGGTATAAAAAGACTTAGACATAATTGGATTGCTGCAAGAAATTTGTCGTATTCTCATCAATCGTCAACCTGAAAACGAACTTATGTACATCGAATCAATTTTTTTTTTTTTTTAACGAAAAACAAATAGGTATTTGTTTTTTATCAAGAAAAAATTGAACTTTTGCGTTCATAAGTGTATCTAGTATTACGAACATACGAGAGGGAACCGTGTGCCCAAGAAATTATTTAACGATCTCTAAAAACTTCTTGCATCAATCTGATAACATTTCAGGCAGCAGCTTCTTCGCTTTGTAGTATATTTTACATCACGTGGAAACTATTTCACACAAAACGGAGTTACTGCAACTCGGCGGTATTGCAATTCGGCATTGCATTTTTAAGTGTCAAAGTGTCTCACTTTGAAAAGATTACAGATACATTTCGATTCGATGTTCTGCTTTCAATGTCTCCGATTTGCAATGCCGAACGCAGCTATTGTTACATATTTATGTACAGTCAAAGAGAACGTATGCATTTTAATAAGATTTTATACGCTCTATATCTCTTCGATATCATCCGACTCATACCTGTTCTCCTTATTCCGTGACTATTAACAAAAATTTCGTTTCTGTTGCGCAGCAATTTTATTATACATTTTGTCTTCGCGGATTCGCAACGCATGCGTTACACGAAGTTATAGGACAAATCAACTAATGACATCTGCGAACTCCATTTCTCTATTTAAAAATTTTTTTTTTTTTTTTTTTTTTTTTAACTAGAATATACTAGAATTCAATTTGTTGAAAAAAATTCATGCGTTTACTTACAAATAACGCAATCTTTCTTGTGTATATGCATTATATAATCATTTGTAGCTATATGTACATATGTATTATTGTGAACATTACTTTAGAAAACTGACGACATTGGAAGTTTCACAATAAGCATTCGGTCCCGTTATCAACAACCTTATCGGGACCGAGTGTAATCGAATTGCGAACGAGAGATCAGAATTCGTTAAGAAATAGAAATCGACTCGAGCAAATTCACACGAATCTTTTCATACGTGAATATTCGAGTCTCTGTGGAGATTGCCAAGCTGAGCCTCGAACAAGATATTGTTCAATAATTTCTCGGCTATTATTCTTTGGTCGCTTCTCATGTTTCTGAGCTTCGCAGCAACGTTGCGACCGATTGCGTCGTACTCGTCTTCCATCGTGAACGAGTTGCCGTGCGGCAGTCTCAGAGACAGATCCGTCGATTCTAGTTCCTCGGATCGCCGCCGAATAATCGATCCATCATTCCAGTCCGCGCTCTCGTAAAACTCTTCGGCGCCTGACGCACTCTCCTCCTGCGTAAATATTTGTTTGATTTGATACTTGACAATACATAATGTAGAAAGAACCGTCTTACCAATTTGTAGCGTTTTTTAATTTGAGGTAAAGCATTCACGCGCTTTGACCGCACATCGAAGCACTTCTCAGGCGTAGTCGAGTCGACATACATCATGGCAGGCCTCCTTTGATTAGACTTGCATTTGATTTTTTCTACTAACAACGGATGCAATCTCTACAAAAATATAACTAAGCTGAATGAACATTGATAATTTTTTATTCTTAAATAATCTAATATACAATATTAAAAAATACTACAAAGTGTCTAATGAAAAGTTAAGCTCAGATACTCAAACTACAAAGAGAAATAAATATTTTGGTTTTTTTAATAAAAACTGATTTTAATTAATCAAACAATATTACTTAACAATTATCGCTATTAATTAACAACAAATTTTTCAATGGTTCAGATTTAAAACAAATAATATCCAAGTAAAAGATAAATGGTAATTTCTCTCTTTTAAATAAAATCTAGAAAATATTGTAAGGATGAAGTAATAATTTACTTTTATATGACTAAGAAAGTTGCCAGTGGACTTCAGATTGCCGTTCAGTAATTTCTGGCACTGCAAACAGCGTACTGTGACATTAGTGTCCTCAACTCTAGTCACCACAAAGAACTCGCCATCAAGAATAGCTGGTAATCTAACTGGAGTCAAGGTTGTTTGTTGAGCATTTGATTGAATTGCTATGTGCTCTATCTGGTCTGTCTGATGATGCTGCTGCTGTGATTGTTGTTGTTGCTGTTGCAAAGCAGGTGTATCATGATTTTCCTGATTCTGCACTTGTTGTGTTGCTGTCTGACTGTTGACTGATTGAGCAGAAACTATAGGTTCATCATATGTTTCATATGTGGCCATGTTGTTCTTATAGCTTTGTTGAGAAAAACTGTCCATAGTCAGCAAAGTGCATGCAAGTCTTGCTCCAGCAAGACAGTGGAAATAATTCTCCAGGATTGAATACTTGAAGTGGATGTAAGAGAACACAAAGTTTTTTGAGAAGAAACAAAGTCACATATTATACACAGTATATTGTCTTTGATACTTATTGAATTTCAGATAAGCTGTAAGATAAGAATATCATGCCAGGAGATCAGATAATAGATGAGAACATATATGTATCAATGATTGAAAATAGCTTACCAACTTAGTCATTCACACACACACACACACACGTACACACTGAAGTACATCCGATTACTTTTATGTTCATTTCCATCTGCTAATGTATAGAATGCGCAAAGAATAACAGATCTTTTGTGTCTTCTCATCTGGATAAATAATTGCTTCAATTTTTGCCACTTTTCGTGTAGTAGTGGCAACACTGTGGTAAACAAGATAGTTTCCTCAGAACTTAACTAAACGTATAACATTTTTTTTGAAGATCCACACACACGGGTAATAAACACGAAACGTACATATTGAAATAATTACAATCGCACGATCTATCTATGCGAGTAAAGTTCATTTCCAAAACTGTTCGTAAATATTCTTGGTTTTTGTATTTATACATGCAATCTCAAAATATACAAATTTTTACGCACTATTCGGTAAACAATCTCCAATTTGTGATTGCGAGGCGGTTTAGGCTAATGTTTGACGTGTTCGTGTAACGTAACATTTGTACCGCACGTTAATTGAATGGGAGATTTTGATCGTTCTATTTGCATTTCTACTGAATAAGTCACATCGAAACACAATATCGGAAACTCTCGTAATATCACAAGTTAAACAAAACTAATTCCACTCATGGAGCAGAATATACAAAGCACATGCAGAAGCGGCAATGCGGATATTAACCAATCACATTAGGTCTCGTTTGCAATGGTCGCTATCTCGAAGTATCAAGAATTCGACCAATCACATTTGTCGATTGAAAGAAAATTTTGCGACTATTGTAAAACTCGACTTACGATTGCGCCAAGAAATGGATTGGATCGGAGCGTATTTTGCGCGTTTATATTTTGTACTCATGAACTGCACACACAATGATTTATCGGTTCTGTTCCGTGCTATGCGCGCGATCTCTATCGATTTGATATTGTGATGCTCGAAATATCTTTATTCAACGCACAAACTAGTATTTAACGTAACGTTACGTGTTACGAAAGAGTTTGTGCGGAGGCCCTTACTCAACAGGTTATTATCTAAAGGATAGGAATCTAACTAGCGCATCTCCCACACTGTTTTCTATTTCCACATATTTATCTGTTAGATATGACTTACACGGTACCGAGAGAGTGCCGTATAATTTATTATCTTTTAGGGCCGGTTGTTCCATCTTCAGATAAACTATCTGACAGTTTACCTAATAATTAAAACTCTGATTTGCATTGTTCTACGTGTCGAAC
>QVOA01008706.1:0-83919 GCA_014825685.1 Pseudomyrmex cubaensis | reverse complement strand
GTGTTATAGATTTCCAGTACCGGCAGTAAAGATCGGAACGCAGCCCGATGTAAGTATGAAAGAGAGAGTGAGAGAAAGAGAGAGATAATTATGCATATGTATACTATATATGCGCGCCGGATGTTTTTTTTACATACTCTTTAGATACGAATCGACCTGAAAGATGGATTAGAGCGTACTCAGAGTGTTCAGAACGCGTTTAATTAAATATGATGTAATATGTACCGTCATACGTATTCATTCACGTGCGTACATTTAAATATACATGCATACACACACATGATATATACAATCGACTGATCGACCCGTAAGTTTTTCTTTTCTTTTCGACCATTAGTTTACTTTCGTACTACCGCTTTTATCGACGTAAAAGTGGCCGGTTACTCTATATAGTAAAATGATTGAACAGATTGAGAGCCACGAGAATGGTACGTTGTGATGCTGCGCGGCTTGAATGTTATATATTAATAATGTATACACACACATACACACAAAGAGAGAGAGACACACGTATACAGAAAATGTTCATAGGTAGCTAACTCGTATCGTGTAAATGAAGAAGGAGAGAAAGAAAGATTGAAAGAGAGCAAGAATCGGGTTCAGATCGTCGACGAAAGCAATTGTAACGACGGCGGAAAAGAAATTTTTCGCCGACGAATTATTCTCACTTTGAACGATTCCGACTTGCTTTTTGTAGTCTGTTTCTTTTACTGCCCCCGACACGTTGCTGTGGTCGAAATACATCCAATCCGTCTCTTTTGTTGCAAAGAAAACTATAACAGCTCGAAGAAAAACAATTCCGCAATAATAAGTCTCAGAAAAATTCCGAAAAGCAGATCGACGTTCACACACAACGCAAAGAGTTTATCAGCGAACTTGCAATAATAAACCTCGATAACATTGTCAGAAGAGAAAGTATGATAAAGTAAGCGCTGCGATTTTTTTCTACGGATTGTTTTTTGTCAATCTTTTGTATCTCTCGTGAATCATATAAACTTTGCGAAGTTTCATTTCCGTCTATGTTATATTTCTAAATCGACGATTCTCTCATGCATGAATAGAACACACTATTATTACAATATCATATTTTTTTTGTATCGCTGTCATGTGTGACATTCTTTGTTTTTCTTTTGACTTCTGCTCTTTCGCGAAGAATGTCTATACATTTATTTGTAAACTATATGTGTAAATATAATAAGTAAAGTGCGAAAAAATCGAAAAGATTTTTTTTCGTGGATTTTGTAGCATCGTAAGGATTGTATATCGCAAATGCAAAAAAAAAAAAAAAAAAAAAAAAAAAAAAAAAAAAAAAAAAAAAAAAAAAAAAAAAAAAAAAAAAAAAAACTAAACAGAAACTCGGAGGTGAACAATTGTAACAGTAGACTGTAATAATTGTTACAGTAGAGAGAGACGAAATTTTTTTCTCAAATAAGAAGGACATAAATACATCTGTTGTGTACAATTCGTTTTTTGCATGTAAAACGTTTTTGCATTTCGACTGAAACATATGGATTCATCTAATGCATGACTTGTCTTCTTCATTCTACCTCGTTCTGCTCTGCGTTATTTTTCCTTTTCACGTCCCTCGCACTTGCGACCATATATCTCTCGTCTTCTTCTCTCATAAAATTATTATTACGTTTCGAACTAAAATTTGAGAGTATCTTTATAGCATATTGTTATTACTCTTCTAAAATCGCGAATTTTTTTTTGCTTTTCAATATCTTTATTTCACAACATACTCAGACTAAAAAATTATAAATTTCTTTTTGCTAATAAATTTATTACAATGGAGAAAATAATTTGTTTTCCATCCTCGAAGCGCGCACGCACAAGACTGAAGCTCTTCTTCAATAAAGAAATAATTTATTCTTGCGCCGCTGTGTATCTGTTGCGAGATTAATGAAAGGAAACAATTGGCTTTTGCCAAATAATAATAATAATAAAAAAGCTAGCCGCTTGTTCGAAGACCGGTTCTTACCCGAGCGGCGCGACGTGCCATTATCCAGTAATAGTAATAACGAGAGTAATAATGTTAATGTTAACGACGACTTAACGACAATTAGAACCATTTTCTAGCCGTCTGCTATCTGTTAAACTATTTTCAATCGGCCGACCACTTCACGTGTCTGCGGGCTAGGTATAAGTAAAATCTTTATACCCATATATACATATATATATATAATATACTACCAATAGCGAGAGAGAGAGGGAGAGAGAGACATTGCAATACAAAAGTTCCTCGTTAGCGAGATTAGATGCCTTCGAGTCGCGAATCTCATTTACTTTCGAACAATCGATCATCGCGCCGTGTCGAAATTTTTGTGCGCGCGAGAGAGAGAAACGAAAATACGTGACAATAAAAGACGATAACGAGGGAACAAAGGATTTAATCTTTGCACGAACGAACAAAGGAAGGCAGCTAATTTCCCTATAAGGATTCTACGTCTGTGAAACATAGTGCCTTTATATATACATAGCCGTTCACTGTTACATTAAATTAGTGTTTAGAGAGCGAGAGACAACGTAGCGCGTTTATCACGCGGTAAAAAATCAACCACTATTGTTGTGTGTGTGATAAATACTCTTAATTGCCTCAACAACATCGCGGGGAATATACGCCGCCCGTCTTCGTATCTTTCCTCTCTTTCCGTATCCGTTTCTTTTTGTTTTTATCCTTTCTCTTCTTTTTTCTTTTACTTTATTAGAGTAATGACGTGCATACACCGGTAATGAACTCTGGACTTTTATATATATATATATATATATAAAAAAAAAAAAAAAAAAACCCAAAAACAAAGAAGAGAACAAGAAAGAAAACCTTTCGATATATTTAAACGAATTTCCGAGAGTCCTGCCATGTCGTACGTTCTATAAGGGCGCGTTTTTTTTACGCCCGTTAGAATGTAAATAAATAAACGAATATGTATACAGTGCCTTACCTCTCACATGAGAGAGACATCGCGCTTTCCGAAAGTTCAAATCAATATAATCGGAGAATAGAGAGAAACGCGTTTCCTATTATTCGTTTTTCTCTTCTTCGATCGCGCGCATCTTTTCGATCGTAATGGAAATTTTGTATAAATTATCGGAAAGAGACATTCTCGAGTACAGTTCCGCCGGGGCAGTCAGCGCGTTGCAATTTTTGTTGTCGACGAATTTCGAAACTCGGACAAAAAAAAAAGAGATAAAAAAAAAGTTTGTATCTTTCTAGTCACTTTTGTGTCGGATGGAGAAAAAATTCTTCGAAGAACGGAGTCTTTTTATGATAGCGACAAGTCGGAGACGCGAATTTTGAAACAAGGATACAGAAGAGAGAGAGAAAGAGAGTGTTTAAGAATGTGTAAGAATGTTGAATGTAATTACATGATTATTTTATTTTAATAATTCCATCAAATATATGCGTCGTTCGTTCGCTGTGTTTTGAAATTCGTCGATGTAGAGGCGACGAGATAAACGATTGTACAACGATCACTCGCACGATTTTTCGAATTCGAGTGCCTGTGGCACACGATATTTTTTCGAGCTAAATCGCATTTGTGAGCGTAACGACGATTTCAAGTTGCAAACGCAATTGGAGCACGAAAAAAGCATTGCGGGGCTTTAGACTCGCACGACGAGCGGAGCCGTTGTTTCGTTTTTAATAAAAACCTTTATCCTGGTAACGTTCACGAATTAAATAATGATTGCGCTTCGATCGGGCAATCTGCGATTCCTCACTTTTGAATCACGCGCAATAAGACTTTGTTGCAATACACGCAACAAAGTATAAATATATATGTTATACACACATACACACACACATGTAATCGATGCGCAAAAGAAGTGCACAACGAAAAATCGAGAAGGAAAGTGAACAATTCTGCTGTATATATTGTACATAAGATGTGTACGCACGTGCGTGTGCGCGCGCGCATACGCATATACAATGTATATATATATATATATTATATGATACATCGTCAGCGAGACGGTAATAATAATAATAATAACAATATTAATAATAATGATAATAATAATAATATAACGATTGGTAATAATAAATAATAATTAAAACGGCAGATATATATATTGAATGTAAGTGCGACTATATGTAGCGTAACAAAACGCGATATTATTAGAGAGATACCTCTCCCGAGAACTTACAATATTATTTTCAATATCATTGTATTCGATTTCGGAGTAACCACGCTTACCAAGCGACGATCGTGTAATCAAAGATCGAAGAAATCCTCTCCACTCATTTTTACAAGAAAAAGAAACAAATATATAAAATTGCAAATTTGTATCTCACGCGTTGTTCAATTGAATCAATCACAACCAACCTATATATCCCACATCGCACGTCACGTATCTCGATATGTGACAAATATCTATTATCATATACATAATAAATATACTTTGTACATACACATGGTACGCAATATTTCCTTTTTTCAATTTTTCGCTTATACTTAAAAAAATAGAAATCTTGATAATTTTTAAAAAAATCTAACAAAAGTGTTTCTTTTTAAGAGACGTTAGATAGAATTTATGTGTAATCAATAAAAACACTTATATAAATGCGTCACATAGTTCTCAAAGAATTTTATTATATAAAAAAATAAACCTACAAGTTTCTTCTTTTTTCTCCAAAAGTCTGTGTAATGCCATTATACATTATACCGAAAGGCACGTCAATTTTTTTTTGTTTGTTTGTTTTGTAGAAGTCAATATAGGCACCATCACTTACTTCTAGACTTCACACAAATCACACACATATAAAAAAAATAATAGAGTATATATAAAATAACAAATAATACGAAACTCTTCACTCTCATTCGAGACTTTGTTCTTTCCTAAATTTAATGTCTATTGATCCACCGCAAGACGATTTTCATTTCTTTTCTTTGCTCGGAATCAGGAAGCATAGTAATCCGCCAACTGAAAAAGAACAATTAATTGTTGTTTTTTTCTAAATGGAAAAATATTCTCAACAAAGAAATACCACAATTTCAGTAAGAAAAAGAAAATTTAATTTAGCGAAGTATCGTTACAATCTTCTCGAACTCGTCGTCTGTAATCAATATCGAGAAGACTGTAATTAGTTCTGTAATTACATCTCGTCGTCTGTACTCACATATGGCGACTCCGGCCAGCAAGAATATCGGAATCTCGCAGCTGAGATCCAGCAGCATGCCGAACGCCAGATTGCTCACGACCGCGCCGAATCTTCCCAAGCAGACCATCATGCTTACAGCCACGGCGGATATGTATGTGGGAAAAACGTCGACTGCAACGCTGGCGATCACGAAATTCCCCGTCGCTATCGTCAAAGAGAAGAAGCACGTCGTTATGAGGAGTTGCAGCGAGGACCTCACGAAGTAGATACCGATGGTGGAGATGCCGGCAATGAACATTGTGGTTACTAGAATAAAAACAATTTGTGTTTGCACAAAAGAAACGTAGTCCGTGCAAGTTTTGCGATTGTAGCAATTAAATAGAATTAAATAGAGTATCTCTACTGTTAGAGAAGCAGCACTTACTCGGCATTGTTCGAGGACCAACTCGGTTCGCCAAGTAGCCGGAAAGGATATTGCCGAGCAGACAAACGGCATTAATGGTCATGGAGTTAATGAACACCTGTTCGTCCATGTGCGGTTTGCACTTTGCGGTGGCGCGATTCGCCAAGAGAATGAACGGTTCTTCCGGTATAACGGTGTGATTCAACGAATGCGTGTAATGTATCACCTCGCAGACCGTCATCGACGCGTTCGGATGCGATTGGTGATAATTCTCGAAACGATTGAACAGATCCGGTTGCCAAAGAGTAAAACCGTAGAACCTAAACGCACACGTAGCGATTAAAAACAATATATAAAAAATATGTACAAACCAAAAATTATATATATATTTATTTAATCTTCCTAAAATCAAGGAACATACCCGAACATGTTCGTGAAATAAATCGCCCACAAGAGAATGGCGTACTTTAGATGAGATGGCGATGCGATGGTGCGCATTTGCCACCAAATATTTTTCAGCAATTCCGTTAACGCGGAAGACGCTTTGTCCTTTCCGAACATGGCTTCGGAGACGAGTTGTTTTATCTGATCAAAAATAGACATCGCGTTGATTGAAGAAAAAACTCAATATTACACAAATCAATAAACAAATTTATATGTTTTCAAGTTCCGAAAATAGTGAACATATTTTTGCGTTTCTTACTGGAAACTCGCTTTTATCGCGTCCTGTGTTCACCGCGTAGATATTTCGGAGAACCGCGAGAGCCTCGTCGGTCTTGCCCTGAGACAGCAGAAATTTCGGGCTTTCGGGATACTGGAGAAGTATCACGCCTATGATGAAAAGCGGCACGCTGAAAACGCCGAGAAACATTCTCCAGGAATTGTAATAAATACCGTAGAATTCGAAAGATATCGGCAGCGGTATGATAATCCACGCCACACCTGAACAAGTCAATAAATTACGCAATATTAATGTTGCGAAACATAATCGAACGATTTATCTTTTTTTTTTATAGACTGTTATAACGAAATTATTACCAGGTAAAATCAACCAGGCGAGAGTGAAAAAGAAGCCTAGGAAACAAATGCTCTTCGCTCTGTGATTTTCCGCGTGAAACTCGCCTAGATACGTATACGCTATGGCACCGGGTCCACCCATCCTAAACAAATTGACAAAAGAATTAAAATGGTGCGAGACTGTCTATTATATAAAAATATGCACTCTCGCTGGTGTGTGAATTATTCGCACTTACAAAAAACCGCTTATGACTCTGAAAACTAGAAACAACTTGAAGCTTTGCATAAAGCTTGTTATCAACGTCACGATACTGTCAGCGAAGAGAGTTATCAGTATGAGATTTCTCCTTCCGTACGCACCCGCGAAGATTCCCCAAAAAAGGGCGCTGACCACCGATCCTGAAAGAAAACAATGCACACAGATTTTTAACATTGATTTCTGCACAAAATTAAGTAAAGTGAATAAATCTAATAAACGAAAATGTCGTTTTGAGTATTTTTTGAGATTAATTTTGTTACCTATGAGAAAAGCCACGTTCAAGAATCCTTTCTCCTCAGATCTCATGTTTAGATCGCATTCAGCTGACGGTAAAATATACGCGTTCGCCCCGTATTGGCAACCGACGCATATGAATATTATACCGCACACCACCAAAAAGGTGTATTGGTATCGTCCATTTTCTGTGTAAAAAAACAAATAAATGAAATAAGTCAAATCGAAAAACTAGATCTTGCCAATCGCGCCGATTGCTCGTTTCTCAAAACGAGAACTCACCGCACATCTCCATGGCCTTTTCGAAGTTCGCGATCTCTTCTCCGCGTTCCGCATCGCAAGCCTCTTTTTCTTTTTCTAAAACGAAAAATTCTTTCAAATTTATTTGTCAAGAAACATTTTGCAATGTGTGATTATTTTTCTAACAGTCAAAAATAAATTACAAAATTACGCCGCATCGCGACTTGATAACGCGACGGTTTTTTTTGTACGAAGCGTTAGGATGTAATTAACGTCACGAACGTATCGTATTATCGGCATTATCGCGCGTGCACGCCGCGCACGCGATTCGCACAGAATTCGGACGAGATTGGAATTGGAAAGAGCTTAAAGGCAATTTAAAAATATTTAACAAATAAGAGCGCACATGTATATTTAAAGGTGTCAGAGCAACAATCGCGCAATTCTGTTCGATAACGCCACAATTTCGCAAAGATACATCACGTACATTAAATGTGATTATGTTTTACATTACGTTTTCACACGCATTGTGAAAGTGGCCACACACGTGTGTTGTACGTGCGTTTCGTAATGACGTAAGTCGATGACTTGCATGTTTCTTTCTGCCGCAATTTTTTACATTTTTGGGGAGCGTGCGTTTAGGAACGAAACGCCGAGAACATCAATGGGACCGACTTTTCTTACACGGATCCGAATTAAGCAAATAGACATTAATACAAGTCATTGAATTAACACAAGTGCGCGTATTCATCGTCATGGTTCATTAATTGAGCTCGATTTGTGGATCGACAAGGATTTTTACTACACTTGTCGGTTGTTCCTAACTCAAAGTCATCACCTTATCTACTATTGTTTCTTATGGTGCTTCTTCACTATGCTATCATCTACACATTCTTAAATTATAAATCACAATTAACATTGTTCTACATAGAAAGATTGAATTAATTTTAAATCACTTGATAACGTTTGTATTAATAAGTCGTAATTGATGTCAAACATACAAAACGACTTCATTAAATCGCATCAACTCTTTTGCAAATTGTAAAAGATTATACTTCAGGTTTGCAAACTTTGGAAAAGAGATGATGTATATCATTATTCAAATATTTTAATATTTTAATCATAAACTGTTTTATAGATTTTATTTTTCATCATTAATTTCGACTATTTTTCTATTCTTGAAATTGTACCAGTGTGACGTACTTTTACGACAGGGAGTTTACGTTAAATGAGCAAAACGTACGTTCGTTTTTCCCGTAAAAATACAGCTGAAGATAATTAAAATTGAGAATTAAAAAAATCCCAAGAAATCAGTTTCCGTATTTTTACAAAAAACATCACACAAATAAACGTTCGAAAGCTATGCAAGTTTGAGAACGATAAAATACGAGGTTTTAGTTCTTTTTAGTATGTAGTAACGCGTTTTTCAATTATTAGTAAATATGCATTAGTTTGCTCGGCTTCGTGTTGCGTTATTGTGAGATGCACATTGTTTCGTCACATATTATTTTGTAACAAGACCATTTTTTTTATGTTTTGCATTGCGAGAGAAAAACAAGCGTTATTTTTAATTGTCGAATAAGCATACGTAGGTATAAGCTTGGCGGGACGACGCATTGACGTAATGCCGCTTTTGTGCACGTGCTTTTCTGCGCTCCGCAATTCGATAATTGTCTTATGCTTAGTATAGGTGAGTGGTAATGAATTGAACGCGTTTTGTTGTTGTCTCCTAGAGAGACATTGTTACTTTCGCGAAATGTTAAATAACGACTTTTGTTTTTAAAAAGATGGTAAAGTCAAATCGCTTCTTTCATATTTAAATTATTTCACGATAATTTTTTTTTTTCGAAGAACACATCAATTACTGAAATAATTCGAAACCTCATATGCATGAATATGAGCAACATAAATTAGTGCAAAAATCGCACGGAGCACTTGTGTGTCGTTTTATTACGAAACAAAAAAATGCAAACGTAAAAAAAACGACGTAACATACCGCACGAGAAAAAAAAGAAGAAGAAGAAAGAGAAGCACGTGCGTCCGACAAAGAACCTCGCCGGCGCGAGTTTAATCGACCGATTACACATAAAGTGGCGAATTAAGGGATAATTACAGCCGTAATTGCGCTTTGCCATTTTGGCGGAATCGATGGCGCAGCAGTTGCATTCACAGCTTGAACGGCGACACTTTCGAATGATCCATGGCACACACACACACACGCACGCACAAACAAAATAAAAATCTTTTTTCGATTTTTAATTATATATAAAAGTATTGCAATCATTATAAATACATTCACGCGTGAAGTCAATTTTGGAGTTTGCTCTCTTAATTAATTTATTAATTATTCGCAGAAAGTGATATTTTTGTGTGAAATCGCGATGATACCGATGAGAATAACGATAATGCCCCCTTCATTGAGCTATTTTTTCCCGAAAAGTATGTAAGCAGATTTTCTTTAAATTTGATTTCTTTTTTTTTTTATATTTTTTTTTTATATTTTGAATCTTTATGTTTTCGATTTTTTATTAAAACGCATAGATAAGGAAACTAGCTCACCATTTTTTTCAGAAACGAGAAATAAGATCGAAACGAATGTTGTGTAACAATTTAACAAAATTAAATGTAAATCATCTGACGAAACGTATATCTCGTCATTCTGGGCCAAGCAAGGAAATGAATAAAGCATAGCTTCGATTCTCTGGTGTATTAAGAAAAAAATCTCGCGCTGGAAGAACATAGACTCTCGCTCTATAAAAATATTTCAAAGAGTTTACTTAATATTTTTTCTGCCACTGTATAATATTTTAAATCTGTTTTTGTAAAATATTGGCTAAATAAAATTCCAATGAAGCGAGACGAGTTTGATTATCAAATTTAACTCGTAAAATAAAAACAGCAATGCAAACGCACTATTTCTGTAGTCATACGTAAATTAACATCAAATGCGCTGCTGAAGATGCACAAAATCGCGTACTGACCTCCTGAGAGGGAGATGATGGAGATGCGGCTGGTCATGGTAGTGAAAAAGTTTCTTTTTAGATGTGAGGAGACACACACACACGCTGTTCTCTCGACGACCTGGTGATACAACTTCTTAGGGTGTGCGCCGATAGAAGCCTAATCTGCGACTGTGCCGCTCTTTGACGTAGAGACGTCGTGGTCTCGTCCCTTTGGTAGTCGTCGTTGTTCGCCAATGACTATATGGATCGACACATCGATCAGAACTCATCGTCACGTCGCTTAAATATTACGGCCATGCGCGAGCGTTGAAAATCCTTCCCCACTATTTCAGCCGGTCATGTGATTTTTTTTTCCAGATATTTCGAATTTACATTATTCCACACTAATTATTCCACACACACACACACACACTCACATGCACACGCATATGCTGTAATATATATATATTTATTAGCTGCAAGGATGGTTTGCAGAAACATATTTGATAAGAAAGAAACTTTATTAGTTTTTTTTTAATTTTATTCAATTTTTTATTTAACATTCACAATGTTTTAACTATTATTTTCTAATTTGTACTTTTTTCATTAAATGTGCATATTGTTACTGTTATTGTTTTGAATGGTCTATGTGAATACACGAACATAATTTTAACGTAATTTTTTAATCGTATTCATGAGCAAAAAAAAAATAATTAGCATTCGTAAAAACTATAAAATTTTCTGAAAACTCTTAAGTTTTTCTCTTTCTGTTATTAATGAAATTTACATTTCGAATCAAGGTACTTATCAAAGTACAAGGTACTACTACTTGGATTTTGTCATTCTACTCACGCATCAATAAATTCGTTGTTCCCGATAAAACTCATACAAATAAAACTCTTAAAAACGTTTGCTCACAATGTCTGTTGGATCTCACAATCACGCTCGCGACAAGAAAATCTGAAATTAAGAGATACACGTGTGTGTCCCAATAATAAACCATCATCATCCGCTCACTCAGCTGCTTTTGCCGCGACGAATAGTAGATTTGTTTAATTATTCCGGTTTGTCAGTCGCGTCTCAAAAAGCTGCGGGAACTCAACAGGTGGAAAAGTCAATCCACGCGCGTGATCGTTCGGACAATATTTGTTTTACTTTGCAGACAAAATAAATTTGTCTTTCAAAGCGGGGGTGGTCACCAACGTGGCGCATGTGTACGTCTTATAAATAAGCGCTTGGTCTCGCTCGGAGAGGGTTTACTTACTCCGGGCTGCAACGTCTTTTTTTTTTTTGTCTCTCGTTTTCTAAACTTCCATAAAGAAATTTCATCATTTTATCATTTATCATGTCATTTGTGACGCGTCGTAACGCCGAATATACAAACGCTTAAAAAAATCTGTATTTCGATCTCACTTTTAGCAAAGTTATAATTTGACTTGGAACCTAATCAGCTAATTTCATTGCAAAAATTAAAAGTAGAAAAAGTTAACGAGAGTTTACGCGCGCACAAGAAAACAGATGCGCATTTATTTTCACATCAGATCGCAGGTGATTATTTTCTCAGGACACAAATCTTATGTTAACTGGATTTCTCAAGGTGTTAAGAAGAGTCTTTAGTCGACAGCTAATCATTTTCTCATTCATATTATATCGTAATGGAACGAATATTATTTTTAAGTAGAATACGCGTAATGCCGCCTGGACTTGCTATTATGGATATAACGTTACTTTATCCTTAAACACACCGCAAACGTTGTTCGCAACAAGAAGAAGGTGTGTATGCGCGTTATACGTCGTCATGTCGGTCGGAGCGACGTGAGCAATTACAAGACTGTTTGTCGTGGGTGCGGTTCTTCTTTCATTAAGGGAACCAAAAAGATCCTTGAAGAGCAAAAGAGTGACATGTGTTCGTTGACCTGAGAATTAGGACCGAATCGATACTCCATTCACTAATCGTTACCCCTATCTGCTAGAACATATACGTACCGTTTTTTGCAATGAGAGCGCGCGATACGATCGAAAAAGAGAACTCGCAAACCTTGAGATTAAAATTTACCTTCTCCACTAGGTTTTTTAAATTGATTTCCACGAAAATTTCCTTTATTTTCTTAGAATTAAAAAAAAAAAATTCAATTGTTACATCCAATATAGCACACGCACATACATGTGTAACTTTGTACGAGTAAATGTGATAAAGTATCATGGTTTCAAAAAAGGAAAGAAGTTCTTGTTTTTAAGTTTGTTTGCTCGTGCACTTAGCACAGAATAGAATGGCAAATAGTGGACATAGCGCGGAATAGAACCATGTTCATTTGTGGTGTACGCACAACCGACTAGTCGCTTGGTGACATGGTTACGTAGTTGCTAATGTGCACCACCCGTGAACATTGCGCTGGTTTAAATGGTGGAATAGCTATTACAGTTTCTAATATGGCTCTGGCCGCTCTCAGTATTCTCTCTGAAATGACGTAAGGGTGACCCTAACCTGTTCAGAATTAATCAACTGTGCGAAAATAGGACACAGTTGTGAAGTTCGGCTGAGAGCAAACCCGACATATGTCTTTTTTTTTAAAAGCCGTCAACAATTAATAAACAATGGCTGCTGTGAAATTCGGAAAACATCTGAAAGAGTTGAGAATCTTGCTCTGTCAAACGTCCAAGTCTAGTCAAGGCGTTAGGTAAAAAAACAACCGTGTTTGTTGAGATAAAGGAGCTCACGTTTAGTGTGTGAATATGAATTTAAATTCTCGCCCAATTTTTCTGTGTGTGCATCTTACAGAGATTTCATTGAGCAACAATATGTGCCATTGAAGAAAAGTAATCCGAGATTTCCCGTTTTGATCAGGGAATGCTCGTCAATCGAACCGAAACTGTACGCGCGTTTTGGTACGTAAGAGCGAACATTTTTTTTTTCTCTCACACGCACTTTTATTTGACAGTGATCACAAGTGACTTTGCAAGCCACTTTTGTTTAGAGAATATACGCGTCTGTAGTTGTACTCGAGTATCTAATGTTTATTTACCTTTTTGTAAATTTTGTTAATTCTTGTGTTGTGTAAACTTTGCAGAGTACGGTGTAGAACAATGTATACCTCTGTCGAATCTAAAATCTGAGGAGGTGCTAAAGAAGGTTCAAGAAGTAGCTTCTCAAAAATAGAGTGAGATATATACTTTGTACTATTATAAATATATGTGTATGTATGTCGCAATATGTGTATATAGCGTTTTAATAAAATATAGTTAATCAAAAACAAGTCAGGAAATGTAAATCTCATATTTGGGAAATTAATATATTCTTCCCTTTATTACATAAAAAATTTATATTGCAGGTACATGTGCATCATAAGAGATTAGATGTAAGATTTATAAAACTGACAAAATTCCAAGTTTTACAAAACATCATCTGTTTTCTTGCAGAAATATATTTTTTATTTCTCTTGTACAGTTTTTATTAAGAGTATATGTATAGTTTACTTTTTTTGTGTATATAATATATATGTATATATAATTTTTATATATTTTATCATAAGAAAAAAAATTTATATATGAAGTAGATTCTTGATTCAGGAACTCAGTGGAAACTAAATAATAACTGACTTCTAAAACAGAGATCTTGTAAATAAGTAAATACAGTTTTTTTAATCACTCTCTTTTATCTCTGACAATGATAACTGCTCTGTGTAATATGAAAATACACATATATGAAAAATAAACTTGTATAATCCTTGTCAAATAAAATTCGTATATACATCAGTCAGGTTCCAATAAGTGTCAAGTAAAAACCTGCCTGCAGGCTTTCATGTAAATTTTATCAATAACGATATCATCATATTCCACTTCGGTTACTAGAGTTTAGATATGAAATTCGATCTAATTTGTGTCTAAATACTTTATCTTGAGAACTTAAATAATTTTATGCTACAAACGGTGGTAGTCCAAAACTCTCAGGCTTGAAGTCCTCCAGACTATTTAAGATCAATGTGGCGTCTTTGACAAGATGTTTAGGAAGCTGAGGATCTGGGACCATCACAACTTGCATCTTGGCAGCATTGGCAGCCTGAACTCCGTTCGGTGAATCTTCAAAGACTAGACACTATGTACAACACAAATAAATAAATTATAGATTTGAGATGTCAAACACAGATATTTAAAATAAATTCAAACATCGCAAACAAGAACCTTTGAAGGATCGGGATCATCAGGAAAACGTTTTGCGGCGACCAAGAACACATCTGGACTTGGTTTCGAACGCAGCACTTCTGGATCGGAACCGCCGTACACTTTATGATCGAACAGATCAAATATGTGTTTCCAGTTTTGTGTTTTTAAAGTGCCACTCTCTTGGCATGAACTTGTAGCTAATGCAATAGGAACATTGTTGTTTTTAAGATGCCGCAGCAGCTTCTCTGCACCTGTGTAGAATGGTAGTTAAAATTGTGGTCAGAATATGTTGTAAATTACTTTTATCACATGTAAAACTTGCCTGGCATAAGACCACAACTAGGAAATACTTCTTGATATATAGGTGCCAGCTTCTCCTCAAATGTTTGCACCGAAATCGGCAGTTCTAACATATTTATTATCTTTCCCAAAGCTTCTGCGCTTCTGTAACCCATAATTGCCGCTTTGTGTTCCCAGGTATATGTCTTCCCATATTCTTGAGTAACACGATTGTATGCCATCGAGTACAGTGATTCAGTGTCTATACGTTACAAACACAAAGTTTTAACATATTTTTGTCTTCATTAGAAAAAATTATATTGACTTTTTTTTATTAAAAAAAATAAGAAAAAAGAAACCACTAAAGAGAATTAAACACATGTGTAACAAAGTATGAGAAAAAAAACAATTGAAATGTCATTATATGTTGCATCATCAGCACAGTGAATTTTACTCGAGATAAAAATTGTTTATAAATCTAGATGTAAGCGTCACATACAAGAATATGTTTACCTAATAGCAAGCCGTCCATATCAAAAATGCAATGAGTAACATTTTGAAAAGCCATTTCGAAGCTGTCTATTAGGTTATTCGGTCGGAACTTTCGGTTGAAAAGAATGTTTCCTCAGGAAATAACGTTTTAAAATATCTGAGAATGAAGATTATCCTGAAAAGAGACTTTGAATAAAAATGTTATCTTTTGTTTTACGCGATAAGACAACATGCTAATGCTAGATAATATTTCATAATACCTGTACAATCTGATTTCGATACATGTATGCACATAGATACGGTATTGATCGATATTCTCTCTTTGTGTGTGTGTGTGTGTGTGTGTGTAATGTGCGTGTGTTTGAAACCTCCCTAAGAAATTTAAACCGTAGATCCTGCGAGTATTCTCTGATAAGGCGCGATACAGAATATCTAATGCGTATTCTTTAATAAAAGAGATCATCACTAAACACACACAGAAAATTCTCTCTACCATATTTTAAATATTCTTTATTTGTCTCAGTTGTCTAAATAATTGTCTAAAATTATATATATATATATCACACTTTGAATGTGTGTTATACATGTTCATATAATTGTAAAGTGTACATAAATGTATACAAAATCAAACAATTTTTTATGCGCGTATACACACAAAACTCATGAAAAAGAACAGTCATAAAAAAGTAACATATAAATTAGAACTAATAATATATATATATATAAACTTTATTATAAAGAAATTCGCGTATGAAACAAATGTACGCTTGCTATAAATGCATCTATTCAACAAATGCGGCTAAAATAATTGCGTTATACACTAATGAAATGTATATATCAATATATACTGTTATATAATATTAATATCAATGCGCAACATATCGAATACGTCGATCGACCATTGGTACAAATGACACTTTTGAGTGTTTTATATTGTGTCAACATTTTTGTACATCGTCATAAAATGGTGCAACGAAAAGATATGTCAATTTATTGTTTTTGTTTTTTTGTAAAATAAACTTGAATTAAAAAAATTTATCATTATTGCTTTCTTTATTGCACTTCTTTATTTGAACTTTCTGGCAGCGTGTTTACGTATGTTATAGATATTACAGATATAGTTTCAGTAACATAATTGTTTTGTTCACTCAATAGTACAAAAACTAATTATAATAGTTTTTTGTTTTCCTCGAACTTTGTGTTTAACCCTTTCTATGCTAAAACTGATTATATCGGTTCACCAGGGTTTCGCGTATAGACAAGTGGCTGGGTAGTGCCAAAAGAGTTAAGTGAACTTCTCGAAAAGGGTCATGTAAACTTCTATCTGTACTAAAAATTAAATGTTTCCCGTAACATTTGACATGGTATAAAAGTGATATGGCAAATTCGTTGGCAACAAATCCGGCGTAACTGATACTGTAGTGAAATACGTTGTATTTTGTTCTCTGAATACCGTTTCTTGAACAGTACTAGTGACATCCGTTGGGAAACTCTGAACGGTGGTGGTTGGAATAGTTCGGGCGACTGTCTGTTGCGGCGTAGCGTGAGAAACTGTTTGTATTACCTGTGGAAAAAGTAAAGCAGTAAGTAAATAAAATCAATTTATTGATACATAAGAAAATAAATAAGTCTCGGTACTTGTGTCGCGGATTCCGGTTGAACTACAGCGGCTATGGGAAGCGGATTATCTGGATTAGCTTGATTGCAAGGTTGTTCTTTCATCTGAGGCGGTTGCGTTTGTTTCATCGACTGTCGCAATTGAATCGGAAGTTGATCCTTGGGTAGAAACCTAGTGAATGCTATATTGATTCCGTGCCGACGTCTCATATGCTTCTGATAATTCGGCCAGTTCGTGAAATGATGCTGGCAATCCGCACAACTGTACGGACGCTCTCCAGTGTGTTGTCGCTTGTGCGTCTGTAATCGCGAAACAATTGTATATTTAAATTCGACGGAAGCGAACTGTGCAATCCTCAACAAGTGTGCAACTTACAACCAATACTCCTTTGAAACGAAAGGCTTTTCCGCAGTATTCACAGGTGAACGGCATTGCGTTGCTGTGAATTCTGCTGTGTTCCTTTAACGTGCTCTTTTCTCTAAAAGTCTTTCCGCACACGGCACATTGATGGGGCTTGATATCAGTGTGCACCAAATCGTGCTTCTTCAACTGCATAGGCGTCTTAAATCTGTAATTTTGATTGACAATTCTTGAACTCGGCACAAATGTACGAACGCGAATGAAGCGAGATAAAGCGTGAGATGAAGTGTTAACTTACGCCTTCGGACAAATGGAGCATTTATATGGCTTCTCTTCTGTGTGAGTCAGGAAATGAGCTTCCAAATTTCCTTTCTGCATAAAACTTTTCCCGCATTGATCGCACGTGAAGTTCCGGATTCCGGTGTGAATGAGTTTGTGCGTCACCAGGTTCGGCTTTGTCGAAAATCTAAAAATTTTGCAACAGATGTCAGATTTCTTCAAGAGGAAAAAATCATTTTGCACGTGAAAAAAGTGTAGTGTATACTGTACTAACTTCTTATCACATTGATCGCATTGATACTGATATTTCAAATTGTCAGGTAAATGGCATCGTTTGTGAATAAACAAAGAGCTTGAATTTTTGAAGGATTTGTCGCAACTTTTGCATTTATACGGTCGTTCGCCCGTGTGAATCCACATGTGATCGACCAAATTTTTTTGTTGCGTGTAGGTCTTTCCACATTCATCACAGCTAAAGATAAATTATAAATAGCAATTTAACAAATACTTGCTCTGTTGTGGAGATTCTTGCACAATTGTTACAACAAATGATACATACCTATATTTCTCCTTGTCCTGTTTTCCGTGTCTTTTTACATGCGTGACAAATCCTTGATATTTGTCGTAAACTTTACTGCACTGTACGCACATATATTTAGGTGGCTGGTTATGCACCTTTTCGTGATGTTCCACTAGTCCCACCAAACTCGGTAAGGTCTCATTACAATCTGTACACAGCCAGGAATATTTCTCAAAGCACTTGTCTTTCGTTGAATGCTTTATTTCCACTGGTGTTTTCTCTACTGATTGCGACTTTTGTATTTCTAAATTTGATTCTATATTCAGAATAAGAAATATTGGATATTAAAATTATATTATATTGTAAATATATTCAAAGATTGGACATCAACTTTTAAACATATACTATTCTTTTATGTACGAATACGTGAATGTATCTCACCAGATGTATCTACAATGTTGATATTACTTTTCACAGCTATATCGTTTTGTTTCTTATCTAGGCGCAACGAATGCCTTTGATTCTTGGACGTTTCTTCCATCTTTTGCAATTTCTTTTCCTTTGATTTGTTCTCCTTTGATTTTTTCTTCTTCTCCTCTCTAGACCTCTTCTCTTCTCTAGATCTCTTTTCCTCTTTAGACTCTTCTTTATTCCTCTTCTCCTCTTTATCCTTTTTTTCTACAGACTTTTCCTTAGTTTTCGTTTCTTCTTCACACTTTTTTACTGTCTCGTTAATGTAATTGTCAGACAGCTGGCATCCCTTCTGATCGGTCATCTCTTTCTGATCGGTGACTTCATGCTGCGGAAACTCTACGGTCTCCGCCACATATTCCACATCTGGTTCTGATGATTGCAACTTGGTCTTTGAATTTACCAACAACTCCCTCAACAAGATCTGCGCTTGATTGGTCTTCTCGATGAACTCGTTGCACTTGTTCAACACGTCGCAGCAATCTACACAAACTGTAAGCGGCAAGCCATCGGTTATCAGAACCTACACACAGTCACAACAGCCATCATTAGTGATAAAAACACAAATTTATCGGACGTATATTTTGCATAGCGAGAAGAACTGAATTAGCAAAAAATTGGTCGCGATGCTGAGCAAAGCTGTTCGTTCTCTCGAGATCACACAAATCTTACGTTGTTGCAAAGGATTCGCGGACAGTTTTACCTGTATCTGCAGGCACTTCGCTATCTTGAACCCGATCATAAGCTTCTGGCCCTCGTTGTCGTAAATACCGACGAGGCTGTTCTTGGCTTCCGCGCACAACCGGCAGAGACCCGATTGTGCCATCGTCCTTCAATGTTCGTAGAGAAATTACCGTGCACCCGAGATCGTCGCACACCGTTGCCCAGGTGCGAGGAAGGACGCATTCCCGAGGCCGCGTGTGTCTGAGGTGATCGCGCACCTGTCACACTGCTCGCACACACTTGTAAACAAAAAATTACCACGGACGACGCGACGCCGGGTCACACTGGACATTTTGTCATCGTTCATCGTGGGAAATCATATGCGAGAGCGCTGTAACAAGGAGCGACTTGTTGCTCCATGGTGTCGATCGATCAACAGCCGATCAACTTGCTCGATTATCTTTATTTCTCTCTCTTTCCCTAGCGGCGAACGAGCAGCCGCGTCTATCCTTGACGTCCACGTAGCGTTGTCACGAAAACATGTATATCGGTGTGTACATTCGTCGGAGCAGTGTTGAGAAGATAAGTCTCACCGGCGAAAATCCCACACGCATGCGTCAGAGACGGAGCGCTTGGAGACGCAATTTGACAGACGCAAATCAGAGTAATCACACAGCACAGAAATCTGTAACCAGAGAAAAAAGTCTGAGAGCGGTCATCTCATTGTATTTTCTTACGACGCTCTGAACTGCCTAGTTTTAGCGCCATACATTTACAAAAAGTGGACGACAGAAACTACGGAGCGAGACATAACAACATATGTCACGTAAACTATAGATTTTCAATACTGTCAGTGAATAACAAAACGCAACCCGTACGACCACAAACTGCTAAGTCGATATTTTCATGCTGAAAAAAAAAAAAAAAAAAAAAAAAAAAAAAAAAAAGAGAAAACGGAATAACGGAACGTCTCCGTTGATTAAAAAAACAATCATCATCGCATCGACGCGCGTAAATTGTAAAATCATTGCTGGCGACAATGTCACATACATAAAAAAATGTATATGTTCAAAAGAAGAAAAATAAAGAATTTACACATACACATAAAATTTGTATTTTATAATTCCTCAATAAGAATTATAATTTTTTATAATTTTTCTAATATTAGCTCGTTCCACTTGCACATAAAATTTATTTCTACTTTTATAGATGTGTTCAAACTTTATAGATGTCGTCAAACTTTTAAATGAAATTCGCAAATGCGCGAAGGTTTCACAAATCTCGTGTTTTCGCGCTAATTTGCTAAGATATACAGTGAGAATTAAAAATATTAAGGAACAAAGCGCGCGATGTGAAAGAAAAATTCTCAGGACATCTAAAGGACACGTACGCGCGCAATTTTTACGACATTCGACTGACTGACTCATATTTATTTTTAACACGCGTCGTCTTTCAAACGACGAAAAGAAAAATGTTCGGGGGGACTACTTGAAATTCCGCGGGCGGGTACTAGCGAAAGTTTCGCGTTTTCTCGGAAGCCACCTTTGTGTGTAGTGTCAAACGCGCAGTCAAACGCCGTCTTGAACAAACACGCAAACATATACGATAACGCAATGGTATAACATTTGGATCGAAATAATGCGAAGAAAGACACACGCGGTTCTTTCCTTCAAGAACAACCTTGTTCAAACGCGCGCTGTTAATTTATTCCCCATATTTGCAAACGCACGCGAAACGTATGTACTTTTTCCGATAATTTTTAACAAGCTATTTCAATTTTCTCATCCTCTTTCTTTCGTGTACTTTCCTTTCACTCTTGCGCATCAACAAAAAAGAACTTTTTACACTTTCCATTCTTTGCATAAATTTGCCCAAAGACATCGAACTTTGAGGAACTCACGTACGTATTTCTCGAACTTCTGATATGTTTGAGAAAATAAGAAATTCGAGAAAGTGTTTGCAAATATAACACGTACTACTTAATTTTTTAACGTTCTTCTTTTCTAATTAATTTTCTCAAAAGTATATTTTACCTGTATTACACGAATCTTTCTCTCTTTTTCTCTATCTCTTCTTTCGCAAAACGTTTGACACGAGCTAGTGAACTTTGTGTCAAATAAAATCCCAGTTTAATAGTGGCAATTAATTATCGCCACTCACAAACGGATGAGGAGAGAAGGATGAGGAGTTCGAGAGAGAAAAGATGAGGCATCGTAACGACGTTTCGGCGAATCGCAGGAGGTGTGAGTGAGCTCGAAAAACCGTGAGAACTTCCGGCATAACGTGGATGTTTACACGACGTCCTAGTTTTCTAATATCTCTGCAATCAATATGTACATAGTTATAATCAACTCATTTAAATACACACCTCTCTCGGTCATCTCTCGGTGCGCGTCATATATTCTACAAGTTTTTCCGCTTCTTTTCTTGTTGCGCACGATCGCGTCGTCGCGCAAACGGCAAACGGAAAGAAGTTTTTCTTCTTTTTTTTCTAACGCAAAAGATCGCCGGAAAATACGTTCCGTATTTTAAGGAGGAAAGACAGTACAGTTAACGCCCGAGTTAGGCATGCGGTTCCACGCTCGAGGACGACTCTTTCCCGTTCAAAGAGGAAGGAAGCGAGGCGGCGACATCGACTAAGTCCCCCGTGGCGGGCGAGTTCCATCGTTCGAAAACACGGCCCGTTGAGTGGTAAAAGTATTGACACAATGTGTCCTCGTTGTGTATATATAGGGGTGACTGCCATGAAAGCACTGCAGTTCTTCGTGGAACGTCTGCGTGAACGACGTCGTCGTGGGAAGGCACACTTGTTGAAGTCTCTCTCCGATCAGCGCGTGATTTGGACGTTGCGGCGCCTAAATCTGTTGCCGATTAGAAAAGTGCTCTATCGCGGCTGAGAGTGTGTGAGTAAATTCTCAGGCGCACGATTTTATGCAATTAAGATGTTGAGATACTTTGATGATCCTTTGTGATGCCTGAGGTTTTAAGAGACTCCGCGCTAGAATTGATTAAACGCGATTAGAATAACATTTTTAAATGAAAATTAAAAGTTAATGTGAAACAAATGTGTATTAATTATAAATTAACATGTGTGTAATATTTGTTTGTATTTTTTGTTCTTGGAATAATGTTCTTGCATATTTTCTTTATCGCAATAGCTTTTTTAGCTGAATGTTTTACACAACTGGGAAAATTAAAATATAATATAAACTAATAGAGAATTAAAATACAATATAAACTAATATTAATTAATAGTGTAGTTTAAAGACTGAACGCCGAGATGCCACCCTATATAACGTCGGGTATCGTGGAACCGGTTTGTAATGAATCGCTTTTTCAAGAGAGTTCGAGGACATTTAAACGTGAAGATAACAAACACGAAGCGTTATCAATCGAAAAAAATTTCAATTTTTTGAAAGAAAATCTCGTTTTCTCACCTTTTCTCGTTGCGCACGATTTATCGTACAATTTGTATTTCTAGTCTCTTTATTGGCTGTATACAAGAAAGAAGAAAAATGATAACACTCGTGCTTTTCGGTGCTCTTGTGGCGTTGTCTTCTGCCCAATTTCAACCACAACCCAGCGGTCGGATTCTGGAAGCGCCGAATCCAGCACTTTGCGCACAAAGTAAGTTCCTTTCTTAACAACTTACGCATTGCTAGTTTTTTCACAATCTGTCCGAGCAATGCAAAAAGAAACTTCCAACTGAAAATTGTTTACAGTTTATATTTATTTATAGTATATTTGTTTTGTTGAAGTTTTGTGTTGCTTGGAAAGAAAAGATATTTTAGATTCATAATAGGTTAAAAAAAACAATAATTTACGCATTATTTGGTGTCACATTGATCTACTCTGACTGAAGGAAAAAAATGATCAGCCGAGAAGAAATTTGTCGCACGAAAATAAAATCTAACATCCGACAAAACTCGGTGGGAAATGATAAGATCGTGTAAAAATCGCTGCTTAGAATAGTCTTTATGTAAGACGATCTTACTCTGGGATAAATAATAATACAAGCGCGTCCCCAAGTCGTCTCGCTCGGAAATCACGTTCCGATAGGAATCTTCTTTCTTTCCCTCCAAGGAAACCCATGTAAACCGGAGAAAGTAGTTTTCAATATTTGTGATTAAAGACGGCGACCCTACGGAATCTTCCTCCTCCAACTGGTTCTCTCCTACTTCCTTCTCCGCTTTGAGGTCATCGCTTTGCCGTAGCTCAACCTCAGGCCGGTCGTATCTTCCGCTTATCGCATCAGAGCGTTGCCTCTAATACGAGTTGTGTGACCGTCGTCGTCACACACAACTCCTATTCTTGCACCTCGCACGTTTTACACGACGCACACGCTCGTTTATAGAAAGTGTGACAATGACATTCGACAGCTTGGTAAACGCATTTGAATTGGAAATTGTCTCGTCCTCTTCGTAAGTAGTACGGAATGTATGGGTGACACTTTCACGTTCATCATTTTCAAACAGATCGAGGTGACAAGTCACCGCATCACGGGCCATTAAATGTAATCTGAAATATATTTGAAAGTTTTCAGGATCCAAAACCTGTTTCTTTGATATTTTATTAGGAAAATTATATTTGTAGTCGAAATCACCTTGTGTGCGCTTTCACAAAACGCAACCAAAACTCAAACGGACTTTTTTTATCCCCGAATTTCATAGCATGTTTGTTTCAAACACGCGAAGGATGAAAATCCTTTTTTTCTTTTTTCCTTTACAAAATGTTCTAACAGTAAAATAAAGTTGAATCGCATTTTCCGTGTATCAAGCGAAAAATCAACACAACATTCACGGAACTCTGGAACATCATTGACGACTTGAACGTCAAGGCCGGAGAATGTGTGTTACGCGCGCGGGACCTATAGTTAATTATTCATTCATTAGGCGTATCCCAATCGACGCGTTCCAAGTCGACGTCGTTGTCCGGGAACTTTCTTCTTCTTTATTTGGAAAGTGACTATGTAATCAGCATACAATGCGGGTGCCAATGTCTAGGTCGTGACTGTGGTTGCCAGGGTCATCATCGCGATTGACACTAATTCCGCGACTTTCACTCCGGGAAGAGATCTTCTCGGTAAACATACCTCTCTCGTTTCCAAAGATATCTACAAAGATTATTGCTTCTAATATCCGTTCAACTCGTACAATTCTTCCAATTTTTTTTTTGTTTAATCATAGGAATTATCCATCAGCGATTCAATGGAAAAGGTTATTACTTTTCGTGGGCCAATCCGAGAACGGCTGGCCAGGAGTTGGACTGGTTGTCCGCCAGAAACTACTGCCGACAACGTTGCATGGATTTAGTTTCGCTAGAAACTTCTGCCGAGAACGAGTTTGTTAAGAACCGCATCGTTCAAGGTACGTGTCGTTTTACAAATCCTGATTCTTCATGAATCAGAAGGAGCGGCAACAAAAAATAACAAAAAAGTCTCTTCTTGTATCTAGATAAGGTGAAGTATATCTGGACGTCTGGTCGTCTCTGTGACTTCAAAGGATGTGACCGTCCGGATCTGCAGCCTCTTCACATCAACGGCTGGTTCTGGACCGCCGAGTTACAAAAGCTCGCGCCGACCCACGATCGCGCTCAAAACGACTGGTCTGAGAGCGGCGGGTAAGATTCGTTACATCACGTATACGCATATTTAGTTAGGCATCGATCTGTAATTTCGCGCATTAATACAATATATCGGACGCTTACACGCACATCAAGAATGAATTTACATTATCGAAGCCGATAATCGTGCTAACGCGGTTTTCATTTTTGAGATCAAGGATATCAGAGACTTGTCATTAAATCCTTTTTTCCTGTTCTCCGCGACTATTTATCGCTCTCCACTCTGTAATCAGCGATCGCTGCGTGCGCTCATTACAGAGTCAATAGTCAAGGTTTGAGGCGTCTCCGAGAGTGCATAGATACTTTGATTCACCTTGTGAACATTGTTTTATACCGTAAAAAATATGCGCGTTTTGTTCAGCATTGGCAAGCCGCAACCTGACAATCGGGAGGCTATTCAGGGCGGCGCTCCCGAGAATTGTCTGGCGATCCTCAATCAGTTCTACAACGACGGTGTGAACTGGCACGATGTGGCGTGTCATCACAAGAAACCGTGGGTCTGCGAGGAGAACGAGTCTCTACTGAGATACGTTCGCTTCACCAATCCGGGTATTCGCGTCTAAGAAGAACTTGAAGAAATGGCAACTTTGTTATCATTGAAACGGGTTTAAAAACGCGTCTACACGGCATTTTCTGAACAAGCGACTGAATAGTATCATATTTTAGAACATCTATTATTTATTATTATGTAATCATAATTATATAACGTATCTCCACATATACTCTCTTATTTAGAATTTAGAGTAGAAACATAATTCTATTATTTAAATACTTTTGCTGGAAATTTTGATAGATACTTTCAGTTTAAGGAACATCACTATTTATATTCATGTAGAAACATAAAGTTGTAATAACATTTAACATATAACAGTAGAGACTGCAGGACAGAAATTTTCTTAGGAGATTATTGTTAGTTCACAATAAGTTTTGCGTACACACATACATATATAAATACATATATATTCCCAAAAGAATATACATTTATAATTGTATATGCCAGAAATAGCAATAAAACTCATGGACAATAAATAATTTCGTATATTTATATTTACTTTGCTTGTTATACTTTTGTTTTTTGTTTTAATCAACTATTCTCTAAATATGTGTATTTTTTGTGAAATATACAAAAGCTGTATTTCTTTATAGAATATAAAATGTATGCAAAAAATGTTTATTATGATAAAATATATCACAGGTATCAAACAAATTAGTATCTACAATTCTATATCGTATATTTGCTTAATATTGTAGAAAGAGATATATATAACAAACTCACAAAAGTGTTTATAAAATATGTGCTTGCGCAATAAAATTATTTTTTACCTTCTACCATTATTATGTGATATCCAAACTTTGTTTTCACCGGTGGATCTGTGTAAACTGGAGATGCCAGGCTGGAAACTGGTAACGCAAAGGCAGCATCTTGAAAAGGTCCCACCATTGAACCTCGTGTCATCCAGCCAAGATCACCCTTAAAATAAATCGATAATTCAATATATTTCCAATATTTATTAAATATTTTAATAGAATATATATATATATATATTACCCCAGATCTAGCTTTGTCCTCACTGTATGCCGCCGCGACTTCATTGAATTTCTGACCAGCTTTTAACTTTTCCAGCGCCTCCAATATTTTTGATTGCTTCTCGCACAGGATATGTCTAACCTGCAAAAACAAATGAGCTTATAAAGAAAAGGAACAAATTTGCGGTTGATTTTTATCCGCTGTAACACGAGTGATAAAATAAATTATATAAAAAATCATTGTATAAAATATTACAAGAATGCTCTGCTAAAAAACAGCTACTCATACAAAGTTTGTAAGATTTACATAACAGATAAACACACATGTGACACATGTTGCAGGTGTTTATCAGTGCGAAGATGCATTCAAAATTTTCTTACTTTCACTGAGTTTCCACCCTTCTTTTCCGTCTTTCCGGCACCACCTTCCTCCGAGGATTTTCCCTTGCTACCTTTCGCGGCACCGGCGTTCTTCTTCGGCGGCATGTCGCGGGTAAGTTGAGGTTAAAAAAATCCAAGAGCGCCATTACAATACTCACAGATTCCTTACTTATTACGAGTAAATAACGTGGGAGAACTGACATACCTATCATTGACAATAACGTACACATGATAAAATGAGAGCAATGAAAAAAAGAAATATTTAATGTAAAAAGAAAAAATAATAATTTAAATTTTAACACGTGCTCGTTTCTTATTACGTCTAATGAGTGCCGAGTGATAACTATTTCGCGAAACGGTTATGAGGATATCGCATCATTTATTGCATAACGAATGAGGTGATGTTATCATGCGGAAGCGACCGACGTGGAAATGTGTGTGGATGTTCTCTCTACACATGTATCTTATCTAGCGCGACACGTCATCGTGAGTAAAAATTATCTTCGATCAGTGTATGTGTGCCGTGACGATAGATGACGAGCGGGAACGTATAGATATATAAGGAACAAGCACACGAGTTCTCGATGCAGTTTCTGTGATACGCGCACCGGTGCGTTGCGTACAGAGCTTTACTGATAGTTCATTGATCTCTTATATATTTTGCGACAAAAGTTGCTCTCACACGCGCGTACACACTTGGCAAAAATCGGAGAATAATTAAATCAAAGGTCAATAAACCGAGGTAACATATTTTTTAAAACATATAGATATGTTTAAAATCTTTTTAATTATACAATTTTCTAACCGTTTTTCTTTTGTTTCTCTCTGGAACGTCTTTGAATTTAAATACGTATACCAGAGAAAAGAGAAAGGAAGATTTTCTTCTGTTATATTATAAAATTATGTCTTTATGTTTTATTGATATTTTATAAAATATATCATGTTTTTATATTTAAAAAATGTAAACTGGATTGTTACTGTGTGCAGCTCTCAAATTTCCTCATCTCAATTAACGCTAAAGGATATAAATAAGAATGGACCCGATGAAGAGACCAGATAAAGTATCTGTATGCACGTGGAAAGCAACCGACGGAAATTCACCGCATACGAAACGAACAGAGTAAGTTTGTTGTACTGAAAATGTTACGGTACATATGGGCACCCGATAAGCAGATTGCTAACAGATTGCCGAAAAAATTCGAGCAACACGTCAGAGGTCAGGGATCGTGGCCTCTATATTATATCGACAGATATGTTACGTCAATAAATGTAATTAATTATATGTTGGCATAATATATCCTTCTATATATCATCAGATCACTTGATATTAATATGCGTTGCGTGGCTTTTGACAAAATCTATTTTTACTGGACTGGCTATCAGAGATTATATTTTGCGCTGTTTTGTGACCCACATGTTAGCACAATTAATTTTAAAAACAGAGATACAAAGCTTCACAACGCTGTTTTGATAGTGTAGCAACAGTGTACAAGAATACGCGCCAAGAAACTCGACTTCTCTTGCTTATTTAAATTATTGAAGAGTTGAGCAAGTTAAAAAAAGCATTGAGTAAAACTCAATCATGCAAACTCATGTATTACGCAATTCATGTAAACATAATGTATTGTGCAAATAGGCATATGCTGATAATAACTTTAGCAGGAAATGAAACAATCAGCAGATAATGTTTGTAATTGTCATGTTTGATGTTATCTGCATTGTAATAATAATGAGTCTGACGTCACTGTACTAATTAACATTTATTTTTAGAGTTTTAAATCGGAAGAAAATATTGCCTGACATTTTAAGCACCATCGGCCAGACTCCTCTGATTCGTCTCAACAAAATTCCTAAGTGTCATGGGATCAAGTGCGAAATGTGTTAGTAAATTTATTATCACATTTTGTGTGAGTGAGAAAAATCTGTTTTAAATTGAATTTTTTAATTGTACAACTGGACTTTTTTTACATATAGTTGCAAAATGTGAATTCTTCAATCCTGGAGGGTCTGTGAAAGATCGAATAGGATATAGAATGGTTATAGATGCTGAGGAAAAAGGTCTGATAAAACCGGGATACACGATTATCGAACCAACCAGCGGCAATACGGGGATCGGTCTAGCACTGACCGCAGCGACCAAGGGCTATAAGTGCATCATTGTGATGCCTGAGAAAATGTCTAACGAAAAAGTTTATGTGCTTCAAGCTCTTGGTGCCGAAATAATCCGAACACCGAACGAAGTTAATTGGAGCGATCCGAAATCGCATGTCAGTATTGCCCACGAATTACAAAAGAAAATTCCTAACAGTATTGTTCTAGATCAGGTAATGTTTCATGTTGTTTCATTGCAATGATTTGTTCCAATAGCAGTTGAATAAAATTGACATGTCTAATATAAATGCGTACAGTATACAAATCCTGGTAATCCATTGGCTCATTATGATCAAACTGCGACTGAAATTTGGGAGCAGTGCGACGGGAAAGTGGATGTAGTAATCGTAGGCGCAGGTACCGGTGGAACAATAACCGGAATCGGGCGCAAGTTGAAGGAACTGTCGCCCGACATAAAAATTATCGGTGTGGATCCTAAAGGAAGCATTTTGGCGCAGCCATCTGAATTGAACGAGGATGATGTCACCTTTTACGAGGTGGAAGGAATAGGGTGTGTAAAATTTTTATTGTATATCATAAAATACAACAGTATGAAGTACTCTTTCCAACACACTTGTTTCTATTTTTTTATTCAGATATGATTTCATACCTACTGTCTTGGATCGTAATGTAGTTGATGAATGGATAAAAACGGAAGACTGCGAATCGTTAAAAGCGGCGCGCGAATTAATTCGTGAGGAAGGACTGTTGTGCGGCGGTAGCAGCGGCGCAGCACTCGCGGCGGCATTAAAAATCGCCAAGAACCTGCCGGCGGACAAACGTGTTGTTATGATCTTGCCGGACGGTATACGAAATTACATGACCAAGTTCGTGTCCGATCATTGGATGGAAGTTCGAGGCTTTTTGGTAAAAACGCGTTACACGTTTTTCAACATTATTCGCATTATAGCGAATCGTTAAACATAATGACTAAGTTGCATTTTTTCCTCAGCCCTGTGAACCTTTGACGGAAGCGAACAACTGGTGGTGGAATATGCCGGTTTCAAATTTAGTATTAAAAAAGTCTGTGATGACAAAAGAAATGTCATGCCAAAACGCTTTAATTTTCTTTAAGACCAATCCTGACACTCAACAATTATTAGTCACCGACAACGAGGGAATACACGTGAAAGGTGTTGTCACGTCAAATGCACTCATGTCCAATTTGATTTCCGGTTCGGCAAATCGAACGGATTGTGCCGATAAGATTATGGTCAAGCAGTTTGCCAAAGTTAAAACCTCGACCACGCTGGGAAAACTGTCGCGTATTCTTGAAAAAGAATCTTACGCTGTAGTGTTGGATGACGATGACGTTCTAGTTGGGAGTGTAAATCAGAATGACCTTTTTAACTTTATAACCAAGGGTAATGATAAAGTGCAAAGTAATGGCATCATATAAAGTCCGTCCATTTTGTTATATATTTGTTGTTTTTTAAATAATTTTCTGTACTTGAAGCAAGAGGTAGCTTGATGTTGACGTAGTTACGCTAAACAATATTGAGTTCAAATTTTGCTGCTTCACTTCTCAGTGGTTTGAAATCCACAAAATTGTAAGTCCACGGGAAAGAGTACAGAATGCGAGCAAGTGTGAGAAATTACAATCCCTCAAGAAAAAATTTAAAAATCTCAAAAGAGATTATAAATTTGCGTAATACGTGTGTACAATTTTATTAGATTGTATTGTATCTACATACAATTAAATACTTATACAATTTTTTTTATTTAAGGTTTTGTAAAATTGTTTCTAATCTGATGAGAATTTTTGCAAAATTATAAATCATTACTTTTGTATTTCTGTGACGAAAACAAATGAGGTTAATGAAATCGTACAACACCAATATGAGTCTTCTAAATGTGATATTTTAATATTTCATTTTATAGCATTTATATATTTTAAGTGTTTGAATACTTTTTGATCTTATAATACCTTTATACATATACATGTATGTAATGTAAAATTCTATTGTGAGAAAAGGACGAGAAAATAAAGGGACAGCAAAAGTATGAGGTTTATATACATATGCGTTATTATATAATATTTATATATCTCATATAATATATATAAATTTATGATTTACTTCTTTTCACACTGTATGTGAAATATATCTAATTTTCTCAAATTTGATATATACTAAACTTTTGTGTGTATAATAAATGTAATTTCTTTTATACACATATCTATTAAAGTTTACACAAACTGTGACATAAACTTCAGATTATATTTTTTGAACTTGGACATGAAATTTACAACTGGGTAGTGTAGTAGTTTCTGCCGTAACAGTGCTGATAATACCAAGATTTGCTAAACTACCTCTTAGAAGACCACAAGTAAAAGCCAACAGACGAGGACTCTCTTTAAGATACTGTTTACTGTTACTTGTACCGACTTTATCCAACAATCTAAAGGCATTGTCTTGTAGCACATAAACTCCGTGATGATTGGTTCTGAGATTATCGATTTGCTTGTGATAGAGGCTGGACCAAAAGTCCGTGCAGATAAACTTGATCATATCGAGCTCGTCCTTGAACCTGCTCCATTCTCTCGTTAGTCGTTCGATAATTCTGTATCCCACACTAAATCCCATCCACTCTAAGCGCGAGAGCTCTTCTTCGCCTTCCTGTCACAAAAAATGCATATTTTCCACTAGAAAAATCCATTAAAATTATTCTGCAAAGATATAAAATACAAGCAACAGTTCAGAGAGCTAACAAAAGCAGATGCTTATTACTTACCGCATTAGACGATCTGCTCAGAACGTAATTGACAAGCTCGGCGTGCAAGTATTCAAAGAGACAATCATCCGCTTCCCCAGTTGCATTAGCATTTGCCTTGGAATCTGCCAATTGTTGCTTCATTTTTCTAGCAAACATTATTGAAAATTTTATTGCAAAATTGTGAGAAATATATATTATACACTGCTATATGGTGCTTTTAATAATACAAGATTTCAAGATTTCTTTTTAGATATAGGCACATTTGCATTATTTATTGAAAAATGCATAGATTTGTGTGTGTGTGTATGGTTAAAATAAACCAGATTAAGTATCTCACTCTCACCTATTTAATTGTAAAGAAAGAGGATATTAATTTATTGGGTCAACATATAACACGTACACACGTGACACAACTTTGACACTGTTTGACACTTTGCAGACACCAAGGAACTGGACACTCGCGCATGCGTGATAAATAAGTATAGTTATAAGGCAGTGTGTACCATATTGGTAACCATGGAAACTGTTATGCTACAAAGATAAATTGTCTCGCGTATCGTGTATCGATAATTCTTTCCAAACCAAGAGATATGTCGATATATCTTGTGGATCTCGAAATTCATTTTAAAAGTTTTATAAGAACTTCAAAATAAAGATAGAAATTTTAGTAATTGTAATAATTATCTTTTAATTGACTAATTTCTTATCTTAAATTTTATGTTCTATTTAATTATATAATCTATTTTCGATAACATATCATGTGTTATTTACATAATACAATTTTTTGTAGTGAATGCGCACTTCAGAAATAAAATAAAGCATGGAGAAATATATTGTCAAAGGCCAGATCGGCGAGGGAGCGCAGGGCTTGGTTCTGAAAGCGCACGATACAGCCAGAGATCGAGAAGTGGCGCTCAAAAAGATCTTGATCAAAAGATCCGAGGGTGGTTTACCCGTGTCCATTATACGTGAAGTGAACAGTTTACAACAGCTTGAACATCCTTACGTACATGTTCTTTTTTTCACTTCCTCAGATTTTTCTAAAGAGAATTTAAATTTCATTGTGTATCTAAACTTGGGTTTTTACATCAACTTACTGAAACTTACATAATGCTTGTTCATAGGTCGTCGAATTGCTGGATGCTTTTCCGAACGGCTTGGACTTCGTGATGGTGTTCGAATACATGCCGACAGGCTTGTGGGAAATATTGAGGGATACCGATATATCGTTAACAGCGGTGCAAATTAAAACGTACATGAAGATGTTGCTGGAAGGTATAGCGTATGTACATGGGAAAAATATAATACACAGGGTACACATCATCATTCGAATATGGCATCATCTGTTAAGCGGTATTTGTGGATATTTCTCGGATTTCACAACTTCGGAATCGGTTTTCTAGGATTTGAAGCCTGCAAATTTACTGATCAGCGATGAGGGTATTTTGAAAATTGCGGACTTCGGCTTGAGCAGGTTGATGTGGACGGACAGCACAAAGCCGTATTCGCATCAAGTCGCCACACGATGGTACCGAGCGCCGGAATTGCTTTACGGTTCTCGATATTACACGTCCTCCATCGATATGTGGTCGATCGGTTGCATATTCGGCGAGATGTTGAACACTTCTCCGCTATTTCCTGTAAGCATTCTTTTTAACCGAAGAACAAACAGTTTAAACAGAGTTAAACCAACTATGCATCAATCAATATTGTATGTCATTGCAGGGTGAAACCGACATTGAACAACTGGCGATAGTTCTGAGGCATTTGGGATCACCCACATCCGAATCGTGGCCGGAATTGACCACATTGCCGGATTACAACAAAATTACCTTTCCATATCACAAAGCTACGTCGTGGGAAAGTATCGTTGAAGACGCACAGCCGGAGGCTATTGATTTAATCAGACAGATCTTGATTTACAATTCGTCAAGACGTCTTACAGCTAAACAGGTGAAACACAATTGTTTTTTCTTTTGTATGTATTGTCTGTACAGGTGTGAATATAATGCAAAAAATTATTGCAGGCGTTGTGTCACAAGTACTTTTACTCCAGACCGTATCCGTCAACGAAGAGTTTGATCAAACCACCGCAGGACCATCGTCTTCGCGTAAGACCGAAAGAAATCAATCCGAATGTGCAACCAAGCACATTGTTTGAAAATCTTCTAAGCATCCTATGATGATTTTTAACGATAACATGTAGATAATATATATATATATATATATATTTCTTGTACAGTTGTAAAATAAAAAAAACTTTACATTTTACTTAGCAGATTTTATTCAACTTCCGTTCTTGTAAAACGCGAATATCCTCTTGAACACCTCCGTGTTGTAACCCTCGAGCACAGGTATGCCGTTATCATACTGAGCTTTCTCGTAGAGCGCCAACGGCGGAAGGGAGCACCAAAAATTCTTTGTACTCGTGTCATTGGTGTCTAACGAATTAAGTTGATACACAAAGAAATGATAGTTCTTTCCGTCCGATTGAATGCACTGCACCGTCACGGGTTCCGGCAATTTTTTCACGGACATGCCGAACTTTTGACGCGCACAAGACGCCGCTGCGATGTATGATTTTATCATGCTGCGACTGATAACCTGATCCTCCGTCACGGGCAACTCCGTCAGATTTTTTACTTCCGTGGGATCGTAGTGCACGAAGATAGTATGGACGTTTATCCAAGGTGACGTTGCGCCAACAGCTGTTATCGGATGATATTTGTCATGTTTTTATTAAAACAATATGCACATATTGATTGAGCAAAAATCTTACACTTACGATATATATCCTCGATTTTGTAGAAGTTTGTCTCATCTAGGCCGACCATATAGTGTATCGGATAAATGTTCGGCAGCTCTATTTCTGTATAATTTGAACTTCCTAGCGCTTTTAAAGGACTCGAAGACATGACTGCAACGTCTGATCTTAAAGTAAACTGGATGACTTCTGATTCTCTTTCTGCAAAGTTTATTTAAATAACAATAAATAATCACATGTATGATATCTAATATACTTCAAATATATCACTAAGTTACCTAAGTTCAATTGCGTAATACCATCATACAAAACACATCGTTTCTGACCAATCTCCGGTCCAGCTAAGGATTCACAGAGTTGTAAGAGTTTTCTAGATAGATTCCGCCTGCGACAGAACAAACAGTAGTTGAAAAGAAATTGATATAAGTTAATTTTGTAAACATCTTTTGTGTTGCATTCAGATAACATTTTATTCTAAACTTACATTTTTCTGCAATTAGTTATGCCATAATCTCTGGAAAACACCCATGCAGGCCTCTCAGGATCCTTTCTCTTTGGTAGTTTTTCTTGATAAGCATCAAATATACTCGAAGTATAAATTATTCTGAAATGTCACACAAATATAAAACATGTATCCAGAAACATAGAATTAAAAGAATTAAATTTAATGTACCTTTTGACTATGTCATCTACATGATCTGGTAAATCTGGTTGTAAATCTGGGATGTAACTGGATAAGTTATCTGGCAGATGTATAGTATTTGTTAATAACTGTGCTTGCGGAATTCCTTCTTGCAAGACATTATGATCCTTAAATATCAGGCAGGAATTGGCCTTCCATTCAGGATGGGTATCATCAAATACTATTCTGGGTTTTAGAAATGCTCCCTCATCTATCTCAATTCTGTTACAAAAAGTAATCCATAATCAATATGCAAAATCTAGATGTAAGAGATACTTAACTAATAATAAACAATACGATTAAAAAAAAATACCTCTGTTTTTCTTTTTTTGGAAGTATTACTTCTGTAGGATCTTTTACTGTAATTCCAAATTTTGTCAAACATTTTTCTGTTTTTGTAGGCACTATTTTGCGTTCTCGTCTTATGTGCCACAAATATCTGATCATTCTACCTAAATGTTGCTTGTATAATATCTGTGTGACCTTCATTGTTTTTTTTTTTTTTTTTTTTTATCTAAAACACATATTAAAATAGTAGATATTGTGTTGTCTTCTAAAATAAAGTAGAGAGAAAAAGGTTATAATTGTCATGGAAAATATGGTTTTGTTACTATTAGACACGATTATTCAGTATTTGGTATCGGAAACTAAACATTGGTGCTTGACACATTATATTTATCTGTACTTACGTATAAACAAGATTACTTTTTAAATCTATCTTTAGTGAAAACTATAGAAATATATCAATAAGCACTTCTATTCTTGAATCTCACAAGTTTCCTATAGACTCTACATATTGTGTCGATAACACAGAAATCTTACTTAGATGTTTAGAAATTATTGAGCAATTTTAACTTTGTGTAAAAAATAAAATAATTAAACCAATGGTGTAAAGAAATTTAGGAGTTTTTATCTTTTTATAACTTCCTGCTGTTAAAATTTTAACAAAATTAGACAATTAGCTAGCTTAAGCTTATTAAGGTTTTTGTTTTGCCAACAAAATTTTTGTTGATGAAACAAAAAATTCATTAAATTCAGCAGTTTTTTTGCTGACCGTGCAATGGCATTGATCACTCCCGACGCAGTAGAAGCATCAGTCCGATATTATTTATCAGACTAACTATATGTACTTATATATGTATCTGATAAATATTTACACATATTTAATATAATTTTGTTAATTTTATTATATATATTAAAAAATATATAAAAATACCCTTCATAGAATATAAATCCCCAATTTTATACATATCGTATATACATGTCATGGTTAGCAGACATAACAAAAAACAGTATACAGATCACCTAAGAATATGATTGCGTATCTTCCTTGAAATCACGGGCAGATATGAAATTAATCATAGTTTTAAGTACGTGAGTCAAATAGTGTTTTTAAAGACATGTTTATAACAAAAACGATTAAATGAATTGAATTATCAATACGCTTAGTGTGTGTGTGTGTGAGTTAAGATTCACAGGTTTATATAACAAATAGTTTTAATTTTAATCTTTGTATAAAGGCCGAATTTATAGATTTAAGAAAGAATACTTGTAAATGTATGAACTTGTAAATGTATAAACAAATTAACGAGCTTTCTTCGTTGCACTGCTAGGATTGAGCATTTTGCGTCTTTGTGCGAACATGTGCATGTAAAGTTGAGGGAAAACTGTAAAAAAAAGAGAAATATAAATAAATAATGTATATGATTCACCAGTGCTAATACATCTGTATTATTCCAATACTTACGTGGAATGTAAGCTAACATGATTATTACTAAGAAATACAAATAACTGAATGTGAAATTCATTGTGTTTGGTAGAACATAGCTCCATGCAGTGGGATTAGCGCTGGCATACTTCACAGCAGCATAAAAGCACAATAATTCACCAGTTACACCAATTGGATACAGTATGATAAATGTGGTATATCTAAAAACACACACATTTTATCACATAAAATAATTAGTGATATACTTATAACTTAAATCAAAGAATTCGAATTTGAGATTTGAAAACTATTTACCTGAGCCAGACTACTATATGAGGAACAAAACCAACAATATTGGCAAAGTAATAAAAATATCTAATAATTTCTGTAATAGACCACGCCAGGATAGCTAATGGAAATCCTGGAGAGGCAATAGCGTAAGTGAGAGGAGTAGCTTGGAGAACACCAATTACAACCATCACACGACTAAAAACTTGAAATGTTGTAAGTACTACATTTGATGATACCAGCCCAAGTGCCGCATGTACTATCTAAAATAATATTTAATAACTTACATATTATATATTTACAATATTTACAACATTTTAAACCTCAGAGTTAGGTTTTACTTGTGTGATAATAGATTTAAAAATTATTTCAGCTTTTGAAGACAATGAATAAATACCTCTAAAACAGCTCCATTCTGAAATATGTTCAGAAGTAGTTTCTCCTTCTCCCATAATGAGCCAGTAGAGGAAGAATCCACATAATGTAATATAAGATTATACAATATAAAACTCCATCTAAAATAAAATATAATATTTAAAAATAAGTACATTCTCAAATACAGCGTACATAAAAACACTAGTAAGACATCTTTATAAATGAAATGAAATAAATTTATTACGCAAGATCTTTAAAGAGAGAGTGGATAGTTTAGTAAGACTTAATTCCAAGTTTTTGTGCTATTTATTTTCTTACATATCTCTTATATCATTAAAAAAAAAAAAATCCACATACCCCAAAGTCTGTATGAGATTGTACGACGCCAGATACATTTTTGAGAAACCACTAGGTGCTTTTTTTGCTCCAGCCATATTTTAAAGCAATGTTTAAAACAGTTTTTTAAGTTTGGGAATGCAGCACAGCTTGTCACTTGAGTCTGAATGATTTGCAGTATTTGACCGAAATGCTAATAAACGTTAATAATATGCACACATTTGGACTTTATATTCTCACAGCAGTTGAGCTTATATGGAAGCTACTTATGAAAGTAAACGTATGGCGAAATATGCTAAACAAAATACGGCTTAACTAATAAGCAAACACGACATGTTGTGAAGTGATTGTATTTTCGCACGTCGTGTCGATTCGTGTGACATAATGTTTTTGACGAGAACAGATTGCTCAATTCCAGTCATCAAGCATCAGTTAAATCGACCAATCATATAGGCATTGCTTGATTTTAATCACTCCAGAAGCGATTAACTGCCGATTTCTTCATATCTCCCGATAGCTATCCTCTGGATAAAGATATTTATGATACATGTGATATCCTTTAGATAAAGTTATCGAAAACTTATCTACCTAGAAGTGAAAAAATTGGCTGTAAATCCACTTTAATGAAAGACGCTAGTCTGCGTTCCGATATTCACTGTCATTACTACAAATCTACAGTATATATGACGTGAACTGTAGATTTTTAACACCAGCAATGAATATCGGAACGTAGCTACGGTGATACAAAGTCACTCACGTGACATAAATATTGCTAGTCGCGCTCAATTCAAATCTATACGCGAGAATTGATAATTAAGTTATTACTTACTTAATTATTAAAACCTAGCACTAAAAAATCCAAGAATTTTATTATTTCCGCTACTAACAGCAGAAATAGGGATCTCGTGCGCGAACTTCGGAAATCATCCACGGCTTGTAAACGAGTCCATCGGCCTCTCTACTGGCCATGTATGTGAAAAAGGCTCTCTTGAACGACGTGGAAGAAAATTTTCCAGGTTCCATGGTGTTCCACATGATACGAGCGTAAAAAACGCGCGCTTTACGCACTTTGCTGTGAAATATCGCTCTTTTCTTCTCAATCTGCGTCAATTATTAATATAATTCGTCACTTTTGTTAAATTGTTTGATGAAAAGAGATTCAAAACATGTTTTTTTTTATGATTTTGAACTCGCATATTAAAAATAGAATCGACATTTATACCATCCTTTTTATCTTCTCGAAGTGATCATAAGTCAGTTGCCTCAGCTGATGCTTCGTCATATGCAATGACGGTGCTTTAATGTTCGGCACGTGTGTTATTCTCGTTGTATCCATTAACTCCCAAGTATCACGGACTGCGTGTTTCATTGTTTCTAACAAAATATTAAAAAAAATAAATATATATATAAAGAAAATACAGGAAGCAATTAACGTTAGAAAATAATGTCTTAATTCGCGAGCACCTTTATCGGTTTCTGAGAAAACAACACCCTTCCTATACACTATCCAGTCCCGAAATTGCGGCAGCAGATAGCACTTCGGCAGCTTCGCAAAAATATAGCCTTCCGCAGCCATTGTTTTCAGTTCAGTCTGATATATTATACATTTTAAATTGTATATAGAAAATAATAGAGAAATCTCACTAATAAATACATACATATATTTATATATACTGACATCTTATTTATTTATTGATAGAAAGATTGATATTGTTATGTACTGCTCAGAAATTATTAGATAAGAAAAAGATTGATATGAAATACCTTCAGCATTGCCATAAGATCATGATCGGTATCTGCATATTTTTTATCACTGTCGTCATTTATCCGATGGCTTATCCTATTATTCATTTCCTCTCCCGTCTTATCAATCATTTGTTTGTGTGACGTATTTTGCCGGTGTTTAATTTCGTCAGTATTTTCTTTAGAATATTGTTTCGTTTCATCAATGATTTTATTTTCTTTCTGGTATTTTCTCTTGTTAATGATCATTTTGTTCGAACGTTTAAATTTGAACATTTTGTTCTTCACATTAGTATGACTTTTCTCTGTTTCCTGGTCCATTTCAATCCTCATCAATTGTTTCTTCTCGTTGTGTGCTTCCTGATAAGTGAGCTGCATCGAAGAAGTCGCATCCTGTTCATTTCTATCTTCGTGACTCAGCTTGAACATTTCATTTCCGACTTTCTCCTTTTGTTTCATTTCTTTCTCCAAAGCGTCTTTTCTCGATAAAGCGTTCGGATTCGTCGGTGACCAGTAACGATGCGAGTTGTCTCTCACATCACTCATCAATCTAGGATTTCTAGAGTTTCTAAGACTTTTAGGACCTTCTCGGAATTTCTTACAGGACGTCCAGCAAGGAACGTATTTGCGCTGTGTAAAATACTTCTTCAGTGCTGCATCTTCCAACGCTATCTTCCACCTCTCCTCCGGCGATTTGCCTTCCATCAACTTCCGCCGAGCTTCTTCAATGTCTTTCTTTTGATCGGCATCTCTCCCGTTGTTACAACCACATGACTTGCGTTTTTTCTTCAATACTTTACCTGTTCTCTTGCCAATGCATATGTTGTACGGCGATTCGATAAGCTCGTCACTTCTTTGGGGACTGACGGGTGGCGTAAAATAAACGACACCGCCGATGATCCTGTCCACTTCTCTCAATTTTGTTTCGTCAGCTGTTCTTTCATCGTTTTTCTTCGACACTATACCACTCACATTGTACATAGGGATCTTCTTTTTGTAACTACATTCGCACAATTGTCTTCTGAGACTAACCGCCATGGCTGTTTCTTCAATCTTCTTTTCTAAATTATATTGATCAGTCGACAGCAATTCTTTTAGAGGGCTCGCAGGAATATCACTCAAAATTCCGGCGGAAGATTTGGTATTTTTCAATTCTTTCTCTTCAAGTTTTTCTTTCCTCATTCTTATCACTTCTTTTATGAAAGGATTACGTCTGCAGGATTTGTTGCCAGGATATGTTTTGCAGGAATATGCGCCTGATTCGTACGGTCTGTACTTCTTTCCAGGACACAATCCTTCGTCTTTCGTCCAAGGAATATCGTCCTTACTTGCAGAAGGGCTCACGTTCTTAGTCATTTGCTGAATGGCGCATGCACAAGGTGGAATGTTTATAACTGGCAGAGGTGGAAGATCACGAAATTTCATTTCATCTCGCGATGCATCTGTTTCTAGTAAATTGATCGGCGATCCTGTTGGACTTGGTCCAGGTGAGTGCATCACCGTTGATCCTACGACATATCTGTCACAAACAACATCTTTGGAGTAAATTCGAAAATTATATTACAGTCTCAAGACTTAATTTTCACGAGAAATATCAGAATCTTATAAATACACGTGCGCGAATAAAAAAATAGTTATTTATGATTGAGTATATTAGAGTGTAATTAAACTCTCGCTAAATTATTACTAGTCATTATAAAAAATGTTGCTCACTTTTTCTCTCCATCCTGCGTCACATTGCTGATCAGCAGGTATGGCGTTTTAGTTTGTCGCCATTTTTCGCGAGTTTTTCTGGTCTGTCGACATGGACAGCAACTATCGCAGACGGGTCCGGGAAATGCTAGCTTTGTAATGGCCTGCATGTTCTCGATCAACTCGTCAGCTTTTTCCTCCACCTGGCTGTACTCCTCATCAACATTTAACAACCATTCCTGCCAACGCCTGGACAGATTCTCTCTGCCTTTGGGAAAGACTGTCCGGGGTTTATCGAGCTTCAGCGCAGCGAAAAAACTCTCGTCACTGTTACTAGGCGTTACTTTGGCTACTCCGGCAATTTCGTAAGTTATTTGATTCGGTAAACCTTCGGACACACCGGCTGTCACGTAGTGAGTATCTTTCTCGCCTAGCCAGGACTTCTCTTTCTCTTTGGATGGTTTAAAGATGTCTAAAGTATTTTTAAATATTTTTACAAGTTCTGTGTAGGTTTTTCTACGTTTACTATTTATTATATACTTTATTATTATTGTATTATTCAATATCGATTGAGACTTCAGTAATTGTTTTTAAGCGACAGGACTATACCATCAACTTTGTATCCCATGACTCCTGATTTTCCACCGATTGCATCATTTATGTAACTGTATTGTTTATCGTCTTTTGATGAAGAAAGAACATCGAAAGTTGTTGGATTTTTTGCTTCTAAAATGTCTTTTTGTGAAACATCGAAAGCTGTTGGGTTTTTCGCTTCTAAAATGTCTTTTTGTAAAACATCCAAAGCTGTTGGGTTTTTCACTTTTATAAGGTCTTTTCGTAAAACACTGTCATCTTCGTGTTGTACTTTTGCATCACTTTTTATGCCTATGAACCAGTAATTCAATAAATGTGTTTATTTATACTTATAATAAATATACTTTTTTTTTATTTGATGTAATTACTTTTCTGATCACTTTTAGAGGACATCTTTCGCAATTCTTCAAGCAGTTCTTCCTCTCGTTGTTTAATCAGCGATATTTTATCATTAACACAGTGCTTTTCATATTCCTTGAATGGTGAGATCATTTTTGCAATTAGTTGGCGTTGTTTCTCCCATTTTTGCAAAGCGTCTCGATAACCGATCCAATTGGAACACTTGAATAATTCTTCCTTGTAAGGACAACTGCTTTTCTGTCTAGTCGGGCAAGTTGGTTTTGCTAAAAGACGATCTGTGAGTTTAATATTTATTTACTTTTTTTATTAAATAATTAAATGTTCAACGATAATTTTACGTTTTGCCAATTCCGGCACAGTTATTGCCGGCAATCTTTTATGCAATTCCTTCACCGTTTCTGGCAATGTCAACAATGCAATAGCCGATAGTATTATCCTCTCGTTGCAATCATAAAATTTTTCTACAAATGAAACAATTCTATATACGAACAATCACAAATAATTGATCTCTTAAATATTTATACAATATATCAAATATATATTACTATATTCTTCCTCGAAAAGATCATTCCCCGTTAAGATCTTGTAAACCTCTCGCAAAAAATCAACGGTATTGAAATCGCACGACTCGTACAATTGTTTTATAACAACCGGTTTCAATCTGAAGAATGTCGAAGTGACGCCGATAGCCGCTAGTGCCGTTTGCGTGCCACTTGTCGTCATCATTTCGTAATCGGCGCGCATTACATCTTCAAGATTCATTAAATTTTTCATCTACAAATACGTAATTTTTACATCAATCACATATGTGAAGCATTAAACTAAATTTTTGTCAATATAAAATATATTCTTTACAGTTGTTCAATTTTACATCATACTTGGTTCAAAGAAAGGTCTTGATACCATCGCGGATACTTCATGATCATCAGATTCTTTAATCTGCTTTTGTCTATGGAAAGTAAAATGTTTCACTTATTTCATACTGATTACCTTTTTATAAATGACTTTTACTTCAGAGAACTCACACTTCTTTCTTGCGGCGATTGTCGCCTTATCGCCTTCCTTCTTGTGCAATTGTTGTTTTTCTCGCCAGAGAAGATCCTTCGCCAGGGCGATCTCATCTTCTAAACACCACCTTATCGTGTTACGACTTCTGTTATCGATTTTATTGAAATACATTAATCTGGCGATCTTGTTGGATCGTTGTTGATCTCCTGCTTCAGCGGGTTTGATCCTTATCGGCCTTCCCTTGTTTCGGCCAGGTCGGGATGCGTGAAATTGCACTCGCATCTTCGACACCGGACACTCGTGCACGGAAGTTATCGCCGGGAGCGACGATTTGTAGGGCGACGAACGTTGATCATACCGCGCGAGAGGGTCGAAGCGTTCCATGGAACAACAAAATCCGAATGGCTTCAGTCTTGATTCCGTCTTTGTTAATCTTTTGTAATAAATAATCATGCAAAATACAATCGTTTTTCTTTCACGTTGCGTAATTGTAATTAGTTAAAAGATTCGAGAAGATACACTTACGTTTTGCGCTGACGTAACATCCGTGTCAATTTTGCCGAAGACATTTTCACGACAGAAACAAATTCCAACTGCGTGTGAGATTCTCACTGATAAAATTTAGATTAAATTTGTAACATGTTACACTTGTTAATTTAATGTAATATGAAAGGTTATGAAAAAAAATCAAAAAGGCCACAAACCAGGAGGGGGAAAGTGTGTTGTAAACATCTTAACGGTTGTGACACACTACACACGCCTTTTTTTTTATTAGTTTTGTTTGTTACATCTTGGACAATGCGCACTTTGCACGCCGTACTCATTTTGCGTTCGCTTTTGTTCTGAAATCCTTTTACCTTTGTCGAGTCGAATAACACGCGTCTAGTTCTAGAAGTAAAAAATCTCCTGTTTTTCAAAGTACAATATTTTACCGTGACGATACAATACGAAAAAGGAGCGAGAGTGTCATTCAAACATTTAAACGTCATACACAATGCAAAGTGACATTAGTGATAAGCGTTTTATTGGTTGCTACTGCGCACATCCAAGATAAAACTATCATATGCGCAAGACAGCAATAGACGACGATTTTCTTTCGATCAGCTGTGCGTGAGCACGTGGCGACTCGTAATTTTTAGAGGATAGATACGTGGAAGCACAAATTTGTTGTGATATAGATTTTCTACAGTTAATCCAGCGTTCGTTCTCGGAACAAGTTGTTATCAAGTAACACGATTTTTATCACACGATCATCCACGTATAGATGTTTTCAAGAGATTTCTCAGGAAGAACAGATAAGAACGTTGAAAGCGTGTGACAACTATCATTGATATAATTTAAGTCAATCAGGTTAGTGGAAATAATTGAAGAATAATAAACAGTTATTTAAATATATTTGATTATTGCAAAATCTTCAAGAACAAGACAATTAAATGTAAAGTTTGTTCATAATTTTTATTTAAATTATGGTTGTGAATACACTTTGTGTTTGTTAAAAACATTCTAATATCAAGTTCAACAAAAGGTGTCAAGAGAATTGCAAAATAATGATGATATCGTATTTTAAACTTGTGATAATGTTGTAATTTATCTTGATCTGACAGGAGATTATCAACTTAAGCCAATTGGCAAATACATATATCAGTCAATTTCAGCTCATTTAAGAGCTATTTATGTTCACAGCTCTACAGGACAACTTGGAAAACATTTCCCTGTCATTCTGTGCAGTAAAGCTGTTAACAGTGTGCAATATGTTAAAGAACACAAAAATTTTAATCATAGGAGCAGGTGCAGCTGGTATTGCAGCTGCCTGCAAATTATCAGAAAATGGGGAACAAAATTTTGTGATATTAGAAGCTAGTAATAGAATTGGTGGCAGAATATGTACTGAAAATTTTGGTAAAATAGTTTTTAAATTACTTGGATTTGTAGGAGTATTTGTAGGAGAATTTTGAGTCTAAATAGTTTTTATTTTTTTCAGGTAAAAATGTCGTGGATCTTGGAGCCCAGTGGGTTCACGGTGAATCTGGAAATATAGTGTTCGAGCTTGCCTCTAAACATGGTCTTCTAGATACATATAACCTGCTAGATGTTAGCAAACATGACTTTGTCACAGGTAATGGTGAACTGCAGCCCAAAGATGAAAGCAAAGAGGCTCTGATGATGTATTTCAACATCTTAGATGAATCTCGTAAAGAACTCGTACGAGAAACAGGATCTTTTGGGAACTACTTTATAAAGAAGTAAGTTTATTTTTAATTCAAAATAGTAATGGTTATAGTATTGGTTACTGGGAGTTAATCAGAAGACGCAATTTAAAAGATGAACAAGAAAAATTAAAATTTGCGAAAAAGAATATTGTTTATGAAACTGTCAAGATCACTTTCGCGAAACCATGCTTGCAACGTGGGATGTAGACTTGCCCAAGCAACCGTGTGAACATCCTTATCAGGTACAATACATCTGATAAGAAAGAAAGATCAAGAAATTTATTTGTGTTACATTTGTAACAATAGTAGACAAAAATGAATCTATCAAAAATTTATCAATTACTGATTATATCTACTATTTTATTAAAATAAACTTATCTATACATACCTCACACGATTATTGCAACATTGGTTTCTCACATATTCATATCTCAACAAGGAATATATATACTTCAGATACTTTATGTCCAAATTGTTAGATATCTCATGCCAATTTACAGGATTATTGATCTTTTCTATGTATCCTTTTGTTAATATTGGTATAACATAATCCACCTTTCAATATATTAAATTATAATCTTCATTTGTGGTAAAAATTTATGAAAAATTTATAATTAAAGACAACATATTAATTGAAAGATACTACATTAGTTGAGAAAAACATCTTCGGCAAGAAATGAAGTTACCTGCTTAAAGCAATCGTCTATAAATTCTTCAGCTCGACTGTAAACACCTTTCTCTTGCTCTTGTAATATCAGCACTCCAATTCGCGGCTGTTTGGATCTGAATATCTTCGTAATGCATTCAGCGGTTGGTAAACCGTCATCAGCAAACGTCAACATAACTACGCAGCTGTACGTTCGTTTAGTATGCTGCTAATAATAAAATCTAATTATATTTTTCATCGTGTAAAAGATTTAAAATTTGTTAGTAAATTTTACAGGAACATATAAAGAGTGTCACAAGCAACCTTGTGCTGATTATCTTGTGGTGTGCATCTCGACTCGATTTCTTTCTGATCTCTAGTTTCAAATTTCTTTGTCACAATAGGACTCAGAACTAGTGGTGCTTTTGGTACATGTTCAGGCTGAATCACTTCAAATTCTAAACGTTCGTGTACAAAAATAAATTTTAATATAATTAAAAATGTAATTTTATATCCTGTTTTCCGTATAGATTTTTGTTTTCTTGTATTTTTAAGGAAGCTATTTTTACAGCTATTTGTTTACTTAACCATTGGCATTTTGTGATACAACATCAATCAGATTGTGCACATAGTCCTTAATCTGATTTATCACATCAAAACGTTGCATTTTTTGCAAAACTTTGAAAATTTTATCCATTGTTGCTTCTGGGGACTGCACATAAGTTAGCAGCACGTAATACGTGGGATCTTGGAGTCCCTTGAAATCGTAATCTATGCACTAAGGCAGTAAAATGCCATTATAATTGATTTAAGTGAAAAATGTAATTATCTCCAATCTGGTTTTAATACTCTTACACGTATTTGTTCCATTGTTAGACCCATATGTGCTGCAAATTCTTGCCATCCGTTGTAGATTTTCCCTGTTGCTGTAGAACTCAGTGACAAACATAGTTTTTGCAGCATAGCTTTGCCAATATGCTCAAATAAGTATGCAGCGTGAATTCGCGATGATTCTTTCTGAATATTTAAGATAATCATGTCTAAGTTAGGCGGTCTCTCCACTTCGTCCCTTAGCTTCTCCAATTCTGGATTTATCTTTCTGAAATTATTTTCTTGTTGAATGTGTTTATATGTATTTTCTTTAAAGTAAGATTTTTACTTTGTTTATAACACATGCAAAATCGTGCAAATCTCTGATAATATAACGACTAATTATAAAAGCAGTATATTACCTGTTTGCAATCATTTTGTGAGGTTTTGTAACAATAATCTTTCACGTGTGATTAGAATGGTTTTGTTTCATTTTTTTAAGATTTGATCTTGCAACAGATTCTAGGTGCAATGTAAGTACATGTTTGTATAATCGAAATATTTAATACAAAAATATAAAATGATGCCTGACAAATATACAAAATGACTGACAAGTTATAAAAACATGTTTCCTGACAGAAAATGACTGCCATATGTCGTGTCAGTGAAACATTTCCCCACTACTGATGTATTTTTCAAGGTGATGATGATTCACACTTGATTTCTACGCGCCTACAATTTGAATCGTGTGAAAAGAGATAAAGAAATATTTCGACTAAAATTAATTATTAGACAGAGAATTTTTACATGCATTCAAATATTAAACATATGTCACGATTACAAAATTAATATCTAACGAGTTAATATTTAACAAACATATAAATTTTACAGATTGCGTACCAGACTTTCTCAGTATTCAACTATGAGAACTATATATGGCTTTTATTATTTTTCTCCTGTAGTTGAAAATTAATATCGTTATTGTTAATGTTGCAGATATTACGAGACTTTTGATAAAAACACTTTTACAAGTAAATCTCGTGCGGCCGAATATTTATCTTGGATAGAAAAAATAGAAAACTCGTTAGAATGCAGCGATACGTGGTTCGATGTTTCCGCAAAACGCTTAGCGGAATATGAAGAGTGCGAAGGTAATCCTGGGTGGAATTGGAAGGAACGTGGTTTCAAAACGATCTTTGATCTACTAATGGTAATAAATTATATTACTTGATCTTTTTTACATTGTATAAAATAAAATTTTTTAAATTAGCAATGAAACAATTTAAAATTAAAGAACATTTTTATATAATTTTTCATAAAATGTTTTTTAACGTTCAGCACAAAATTCCAAATCCAGAAAATTGCTTGCCAGTGATGCAGAAAATAGAATTCGGGAAAGTCGTGACGACTGTCGACTACAGTTCCAGCGAAAATGTTACAGTGACTACTAGAGATGGATGTGAATATTCTGCGTCGCATGTTATATTCACTGCATCTCTGGGTGTTCTGAAGGAAAAACATTCCACGATGTTCGTGCCACCTTTGCCAGAAGAGAAACAACGTGCAATAGAAGTACGATAAAAATTGCATATATTAAACGATTGATTTATTAATTAATAATTTTGTTTTCTCATAGGGATTACAACTTGGAACGACAAATAAGATTTTTCTTGAATTTTCGGACAGATGGTGGCAAGAAGATCTCGCCGCCTTCAATATTATCTGGCCGGAAGATGATAAAAAAGAGTTCTTGCAAACTCATGGAAAAGTATGTAAATGTTCTAATTTTTATCTAAGTTTATCCAACTGTACTTTTTGTATTTAAGAACGTCTCTATACGTGTTTAGAATAGTGAATGGCTCTGCGATGTGTTCTCGTTTTTCAATGTAGCTTATCAGCCAAATCTCTTATGCGCATGGATAGTCGGAAAAAATGCGAGACACATGGAAACTTTATCAGACGCTGACGTGTTTGATGGATTGTATTTATTGTTAAAACGATCACTCGGACGACATTATGATGTTGTAAAACCAATAAGAATGTTGAGGTAATATCATTATTTTTATTTTATAAAAACTCAATTGCAATTCTAATAATTTCTATCAACTTTTAGATCCAAATGGCACACAAATGAGCATTTTCGTGGCTCATATACCTTCCAAAGCATGGTTTCCGAACAAATGAATGTAAGACCAAAAGATTTGGCTAAGCCTGTCATGATGGACGGAATTAAACCTGTAAGCATGTAACACCGTTTTGAATTATTAACATGTGAAGAAATATTTGTATATATTTTTTTTTTTTTTTTTTTTTTTTTTTTTTGTTCAGTAACATTTCGGAATCTTTCATTCTCGACTTATTTTTACCATTCTTGCGTGTTTTTCCTACGTAATTTTCTCGTATTGTAAGATATTTTTACTGTAACAATATAATTACGATACTAGGTAATTCTTTTTGCTGGAGAAGCCACACACAGTCATTATTATTCTACCGTGCATGGCGCGGTGGAAACTGGTTTCCGTGAAGCAGACCGATTAATCGACTTTGAAAGGTAAAATAATATTATTTTTGACATGTCATTTAAAGCTTAATACAACGATGTCTGATTTAGTAATTGCTTTGAATTTTACCAAACTGTTTACAAACTTTTTTAAAAAAAGTCTATCAAAATGTTTATTTTCGCATGTTTTCAGTAAGAATCTTGACTTGTTCTCTTTTCTTGCTTGACTTCACGCTACATCGCCTTACGTTATTACTACATCTGCGTTTCAATCAACAATTCGATTGTGCTTTACATTGCATGCAAAGCTAGAGATAGATTTTAGTAAAGCTAGAGATTTTTTCTTCACTTGATTGAATACTACTGCTCGCTTTCATCAAATTTATGTGATCTAATAGCTGATCTAATAGCTTTGTTTTGTTTTTATATTTATATTTATATTGAATGCATGATTTTTCTCAGGCAGTTAAACTCGCACCTCTAACTGCATCCTCTAATGCGAATGGGTTGTGGGATCTATAAATAAGTCTGCTACTTGCAATCATTTGCAACGGGCGAATATCTTTCACAGATGACTGCTGTAATTACTTGTGTACGTGTAAAACACGTGACATAGATAAATTGTGTTTTAAGTATTATAGACATACAAAATGTAAATTTCTTAATATTGTAAAAAAATTTTTTTAAATATAGCTCCTGAGGTACACATACTTATGTTATTCTTTCTTTCTACACACAGATAATTTATATTCTCATATTTATTATTATTGTTACTTAATAGTTGTGCGTTTTTTGCGTGTGGTTTTATATGTAAAATAATTAGCGTTGATCGGAAATACGAATATAGTTTTATTAGAGTAGAAAAAGAGCAAACAATGGCTCACTTAATATTTAATAGACAAACTGCTTCGGATGATGTAGAACGCGCGGTCGCTTAGATCACCTGGTTAACAATTTCGACGAAACGATGCGCATAAAGATTGATGCGAGGAAAACAGAAAAAACAAAAGTCGTCATAGTAGGCGCAGGAATCGCAGGATTGGCTGCGGCGAAAACTCTGGAAAACGCGGGATTTACAGATTATCTTCTTCTTGAAGGTACGTACATCATTCTTTCTTCTCCCCCAGCACATATCTGTATATTTGTCAAATTTTTTATGTAATTTACGTAATTGTTATACGTACAGCTCAGAACGTAGTTGGAGGAAGAATTCATTCCGTCCCGTGGGATAACGGATGGCTAGATTGCGGGGCGCAATTCTTGCACGGTGATGGGAGCAGACTCGCGCGATACTGTCTTGAAAATGATTTATTATCGGACGTTCAAGGCGTGGACGGTGAGGGAATTTTCTTGCGTGAAGACGGAACGGTAATGAGTGAAAGATTGGTTCGCGAAATTGACGATCTCGTGCGTACGGTCTGTGATGATATGTGTGAATCTCCAAGACCTACAAAGGAACACGAGAATGTAGGTTTTGTCATTAAGAATAAGTTTGATGAATATTTACGTACGAAAAATGATTCTTTAAAAACGAAGAGAATGATGAAAGAGATTTTTGATTGGAACCAACGGTTTCTCGTAGTGGATAACTCTTGCCACTCGTTGGATGACTTGTCGGCGATGCTGTGGGGAAACTTTAAGGTAAATTTTGAATTGATTGTAGATTGAATATCAATTTCAATTGTCTAATTAACGAAAAATAAAACTATGATGATGGATTTTTCTTTAGTACGCCGGCGGGCCGGAACATCTACTTTTCAAGTCCGGCTACAGTTCCCTGACGAATCTTCTCGTCAACAATCTTAAGAAGCAAAATGTGTGGCTGTCTACTCCTGTAGAAGCCATTCACTGGCAGGATTCTTCCGGTTCCCGAGAGGATTCTCCGATTACTGTGATAACTTCCGAGAAAACGGAAATCCTTGCCGATGCCGTTATAGTCACCTGCTCAGTCGGCTATTTAAAAGAAAATCACTGGAAGATGTTCCATCCGCTTTTACCAAGTCGTCTGAGCGTCGCTATCGAGGATCTAGGCTTCGGAACGATTAATAAAATTTTTTTGGACTTCGGCAAACCTTGGTGGCCGGCTGACGTTAAAGGTTTTCAACTTCTTTGGCACAAGGATGCCGACCACCGGTTCGTGCCGGAATGGACCAAGGATCTCACGGGATTCGACGTTCTGTCAACTCATCCGGCTACTCTTCTGGTGTGGATCGGTGGACAAGGGGCGCGTATTGTTGAGAGTTTGCCAGAAGAGACGATTGCGCAAGAATGTGTGAATCTATTATCTCGTTATTTGCGGTATCGCGATATTCCACCGGTGAGAAAATGCGTCAGAACCAAGTGGTACGGGAACAAGTACGTCAGAGGTGGTTATAGTCACATTACGAAAAGCTGCGAGCAAGACAATGTCTCTCCCGGAACGCTAGCCGAGCCTGTTTGGGCGACTAAATTGCAGAATGGTGTGAAGAAGGTAAGATTATCATACGCGAAGATTACATTTCCGAAATTCGCAATATTAATAGTTTCAATTTTACAATTAGAAAAACGGCATTGCAATGTAAATATTCTTAAGTTTTTGTGATTTACTATTTTTTTCGCACGAACATGGCAGAAGTTACCGGTCATACTGTTTGCTGGTGAAGCCACGCACGACGAATTTTACTCGACGACACACGGAGCTTACGAGACAGGAATTCTTCAGGCCGAAGTATTTTTGCGACATCACGCGAGTGCCATGTAAATATATAAATTGTTGATCTAATAAAACTTACAATAAAAATGTTACGCAGTATTTGTTTCTTTATCACAAAATTATTTAATATTCAAATACGTAATTACATTCACCTTGATTTGCGCGCGGCGCGCTTTATTTTTACCTATTTATAAAATATTCTTTTATTTCGGTGACGTTATTTATCGACTTTTAGTTTTAACTCTTGTTTTACACAAGTACGTCAATCTTATAGTGGTACGTGATGCTAAAGTAATCTGTCTTTTTCCTGTTACTACATAGTATCATCTTATCTCGTCAATTTTTACGAGAATCTACTGGTTTAACCGCTTTGAACTGTTGCGTCAGTCCGAGCCGGAGATTCCTAATTGACTAATCGGATGCTGATCAAAGACAAGCAATCCTCGTCTGAGGTTTATTCATGGAGGCCATCCTTTCGCGCGTATCCTTTCGTTTTTTTTCCTCTTCTTATTTCAACGTGAAATAAATGTTTCGCAAAAAACTTCGGTGATTAAACACTTTCGGATATTTCAAAGTTTTTACGATCAGCAATTAATATATTTTTGTGTGATGCGGTTATCAACAATATTAATAACATATGTAGCGACGTGTAAAATTATCGTTGTATCGACTGACGTATAATTGTTCCACGTTCACAGATGTAAAACCAACATTTTCACAAATATAAAAAAAACTACTAAAGATTTTATAATATGATAACACGTGATTATTCAATAATCGCACTTGTTTTATCGATTCTAGCTGCAATTGACACTGAAAGAAACACGTCGATGTCTTCGATATCTCGTCACAGAGTCGCGACCCGAATGCTATTAAAAAATATCCCTCTCCACTCGAATTCTGCACGCGTTCTCTTCTCTCTCTCCGTCTCTTCTTCCTTTTTTTTTTTTATTTGCTTTCTTCGTTCTCTATATTCTCCACAGAATTTGGAGGGAGAGACGGAACTAGCGTGACCGTTTGACTTTGTTGCGGTAACATTGAATATTCAATATCTTTGTGCGTCTCTTCTGTATTGCGACGATGGATCTTCGTTCCGGACAAGTCGTGATCTTCCTGATTCTTGGCATATCTTTCATTTGGCCTGCTAATAGCAAACTCTCAGGTGCATTATTTTTGATAATATAAGCGTTATTATATTATTATTAAATATATTATATATTAATATTCTTTTATTTTTTACTTATTGTATTGTTGTTGATATATTATTGTTAAAGAAGAAAGAAAAAACTGTCATTTGCATCGCCTTGTTTAATGTTATAATTGGTGATAAAGTGACATTTACGATTGTATGTTACGAAGCTCATGAACTGTTTGATTAAATGTTGAACATTTTGTAGGTAATAGTTGCTCGAAGAAGAAGAAAGATCCAAGTAGAATTACGCTTAGCCAAGGCATTGAGACTAATCCTTTTCTTCAAAAATCTGTAACTCGTCGTAATGTTGAAAACAATCCATTCTTGCATATCCCTGACAACAAAAACCCAACCGGCAATCCATTCTTGCATATTTCTGATAACAAAAACCAACCTAGCAATCCATTCTTGCAAATTCCCGATAGCAAAAATCGACCTGGCAATCCATTCTTGCAACAGATTCCCGACAACAAAAACCAATTTGACAATCCAAGTATTGGCCAGACACGCAAGAATATAACTTTAAATATTATTTTTAACAGTAATAATCCCTTTTTAATCAACTTTACTAACTCAAGAATCAACACTGAAACTACTTCTACTGCACCTATCACACAAGCACCTTACAAATCAACTTACGCACCAGAAGTAGTTACTTCAACACCGCTCATATCACTACCAACCACTGATAGCTCTCATTTGATAATTTCTCCTATTAAAGTTGAGTCTCCAACCTCAAGCAGTCCATTGCTGTCTTCCATCCAGATTGGCTCAGAAAGAACGAAATCAGAACTTAGTAAGTAAATAAAAAGCTTGAGCGGATTCTTTAAACATCTATAAAAAATATAATGGATCTTTATATAAATAATAATTATAAATTTTAGAATGCGATGAATATGTAAGGGAAATTGTAGGTATAACTGAAATAATACCTCTAGTCGGCACATCATCCAACGTGATCAAAGTGAATAATGTCTGTCAAAATGAAAATAAATTAGTGATAGGAGGTACCGATGCGAAGAAGGGTGAGTTTCCTCACATGGTCGCCTTAGGAAAACGTAATTCTGATGAAACATTCACTCTAATATGCGGCGGCACACTGATTTCTCACACCTGGGTACTTTCTGCTGCACATTGCACTTACGGGCCAAAGTATACATTTATTTTTTATTTCTGCATTATTTTATCTTTGCTATCATTACTACTACTACTAAATAAATTTATTTCCAGTACTTTTAAAAATTAAAACTTTCTAAATATTGTTAAATTCACAATAACGTAAAGTGAAGAATTGCGAGAACTATCAGTTGTTCACGAGATGTTCTAATAAGATCGATTCTTTTTATCTTTAAAGTGGCAGTCCGTCTATTGTTCGAGTAGGCTTCCATACATTGACGGATAAACAATCCGGTGCTACATTTAACATTAAGAATATGATACGGCATCCGAATTACAGTCCACCCGCAATGTACGCGGATATAGCTTTAATCGAACTTGAGAGCTCTGTTACGTTTAGCGAGTTTATACGACCCGCGTGCCTCTATCAGCAGTACGACACCGTGCCTATGAGTGCCTGGATTAGCGGCTGGGGCGTTACCGAATATGGTAGGAGAAATTATTTTTTAAAGAAACTTTAAAGAATATTGTCCGGAAAATTTACAAAATTAAAAACTTTAGCAGTTTAAAGACTTTATATCTATTAGAGAAACCAGAAACGTATTATTTCAAAGGAGAGAAAATCGTAGTAAGAAAAAAATATTTCAATAAGTAATAAATAAGATAATAGAGATAAAGTTAATGACATACTTTTAGCTGGAGAACAAACTGATCGACTGCAGAAGGCCCAGCTGAATCTGATTGATAATCTAGTGTGCGCGATACGGCATAACATTTCCACGGAAGTTCCGTATGGTGTTACGCCAACCATGATCTGTGCCGGCGATCCTCACGGCGGCTGGACCAGGGACTCCTGCCAGGGTGATTCCGGCGGTCCTCTGCAAGTGATCCATCCGAAGAATCAGTGTCTCTTCCAAGTGATTGGCATCACCAGCTTTGGTCAGGGCTGCGCGGTCGCCAATATACCTGGTGTTTACACCAGAGTGTCCCATTATCTTTCCTGGATAGAAAATATCGTCTGGCCGCAAAATTAATAATTGTGATTTAATCGACTTAATTAAAAGGTACAGAAAAACGTTTTTCTTTTATTATATCATACTCATTTAAATAAAATCACTTGATTATATCGATAATAATCAATTTAAGTAAACAAGATATGTAGTAATAATAATATCTGCTCGTTATTTTGTAGCGCAATATTTAATCTGCTGAATAATTCCGGACTTTCAGAGATGTCATTTGTGCTCCAATTATTGCCAGTCAAAACAGTAGTTGTGTATGTATGCATGCATATATATATATATATATACACACACACACATAGTACGATTAAGTAAGATAATATAATAAAAAATTAAATATGGTATGTTGTTCTGACTAGAATATTTAAAAGTATAGGAACGCAAGAGTTGCAAAAAAAAAAAAATATGAACGGAATGCAGGATTGACGATCGGATATTTTGGATATCAGAAAAATCAAGAGATTTTGCTGTCGTGGATAGTTCGCCACGTAAGTCCGTCGCCGTATGGGCCATGGGTTGATGGAAGTAACACATACCACCAGCTTCTGCAATAAACAGAACATAAAGTTAAAACGATATTTGACACAACTTGAGATTAGTATAGAAATAATATATTATTACGTTTGGCAATAAATTCTTGCATGCAATTGATCAAGATTTTTCTAATCGGTGTGTTTCGAATACCTGTTTTTTATCCCTAAGAACAATTTCCAGTTTTCTCTTGGTCCGAAGTCATAAGGATTCTGATAAAATTTGCCCTGCGCCCGGTATTTTTGCGATTCCGTGCTATTGATACGCGCCTCGATGCTCGTTTCTCCCCGAGTAATAAGAGCAGCGTGCCACCAAGTCAGTGCACCTAATGCCAAAAACATGCAGACGCAGATTATGCCCGCATAAATGATTTGTCTTCTGCGCCAGTCCTTGGCTACGGTTTCCGCTGCCTTCCTCTCTATTTCCGCCCGTTCTTCCTCGCTCAAGTGTTCTAACGACTCCGTCTACAGTAATCAGCGTTATATATCTTATTTTTTTAGATATATAATAGATGAATATAGTTGGATCAATTAAGAACTAACCACAGGAATGATTTCCGAATTATTAAGGCGCACAGGATGACCGATCAGTTCGGGATCCTGATCGGGGAAGAATTCCTCGTAAGCAAGTTGCACACCGAATATCATAATAAATGTAATGCCGACCACAGTGTAAACCAAATATAGGAAAAAATGTCGGTGATTATAATGGCCAATGCAATTGTTCAGCCATGCTGAGCATTAATTAAGGAAAGCCTCATTCAATCTATATGTAATAATTGATGTATGAAAAATAAGTAACTCAATAACTAAACTATTACAATTGAATTTGGTTGTAGAATTATGCAAGGATACGACAATGATGGTCCATTTTGAGAATGCATTTGTTACAGACAGAACAGTGATGTGTTCTAGGTGGCTTTGGTTTAATGCATTTTTTGCAAATGCTTACAGCCTCAGGAATAAGACCACCTTCTGGTGGATAACCAGCAGGCATTACTGTGCCCATGTAATAGTGAAAGCAGACATTAGCCAACAGCCAGTTTCCGACTAGTAGCAGGATTATTGTCACCAATGGACTTTGATTCCACCACCAGGGTAAGCCTACATAGTAAGCGATGTATACAATGGTGGCAGTCAATACCACACCCATTACCACAAACACCTGTGGGCTGTAGCACTTAGTAAATATATTGTGAATATGATGAGACTTGCATTATGTAGAAAAAAATATAAAAATAAAATATATATTGAGTATATTTAAAAAATTACATATTATACAAATATTATCAAAATCTCTCTTACCGGACCCAGACAGGCAGTAAAATTTTCAACAAACCAAAACATGGGCTCCATAAGTATATCACAGACATAACCCCAGTTCAAGAAATCATTGTAAAACAAGGATTTGATGACAATTTTGAACCGCCACCATTTTCGTTTCAAATTAATCCTTAAAACATAAATAAACAATGAGATCATTATGTTTGATTTTCAGAACTCACATCTATCTTGAATTTACATGAAGAAGAGAGAGCGCAGCTAATAAAAACTTAAACTTAACAATCCTCAATACGATCACAAATTAAAAAACTACTAAGAACAAAAATTCGATGTAAAAATGTTTAACGTATGCACCTAAGGACTTTTGGCGCCTTCGCCAAAGACCACTGTATCCTTGTCATTTTGCGCGCTTTTATTTCCACTTCATCAGAATGCTTATAATGTATCTTACTACAGGTATTAAGATTATATTTTATATGCACAATATAAATATCGTGCACACGATAAATGAACACAAAAATAACGGAGTATGGCACAACAGACAGTGACAATCAGCCAAACCCTACCCCTAAAAAGGGCGATTGTTTCAACGCCTCCTATCCTAGGAAGTGATGAACTAAGTGCAACGTGTAGTGGGAAACTGGCGCGAAATTTATATTGAAAACAAAGTGAATTTGTCTCGCAAACAACCTTTTGTGATTTGTATTTTTGAAAGAGAACACAGTGACAAACAACAGCGAGTTCAGGTACAAAGGTAGATTTATTTTTCTTCAGGTATGCACGAGTGTACATGCGTTAATAAAAGTGCATATTCGTATGTACACACTATATAATAACGCTAAATCTCGCAAAAAGCGCATTTCGCACTCGCAACGCTAAAAAAATTCACAATATGTGGCGAACAAGTATACGTTCGCGAAATGCTTTTAACAAAGTCAATAATAATAATATATATATATATATTGCTTGGATCAGTATAAGAAGGATCGAATTTTAAACCTCAACAAGATTTTGGGAACAAGTATAGTTAAGAGATATCAACACCTTATCTGCCATGAAGAGAGAAATTTCGCCGCAAAATAAAACTATAAAACAAAACTCTTCTTTCGATATAATTCAAAGATCCAAGAATGCCGAACACGCGCAATCAAAATACATTTGGCGCAATTGCGAAAAAAGTTCGCAGAAATTAATTATTTCATGAAGAAGAACATCTCGTATGAAAATCCAGCAAGACTGTAATATTTTGAAAAATTTAAAATTTATTTTTTCAAGATAGAAAATTTAAAAACGCCTTTACGTTACTGATCGCACGTATCGGCAGATAACGCGAGTTATCTTTTATGTACTTCTATAATATAATAATTTTTTTTTATTAATATGAATAACATTTTATGTATATATATATAATATGTATATAGTAATAAGGTACACAAGACAATCACATGAGATTGATCAGAATAAACATTTCCATCACTTGGTCCAAGAAGAGAATATCGCGTTTTTCATAATCGACGGCTAAAAAGACCAAACTTGGATTATTTCGCAATGTAATTGTAGTAAAGATTTGAAAGATCAAATTTGGAAATCTTAAAGAGTTATCCCCGTACGGTACAGAAAACTTTTAGCTACGAACTGCATCACAAAATTGGATTTTGGATTGTCTAAATCTGTACCGAGGGGACGGAACAGCATCCAAAGAATCGATAGATTTATAATACATATTATTAGAAATTTCGAAGTTCTTAATAATATTTTTTCCAATGCTATAAGAGAATAAGTTTTGTGGAAACAAGTAAATAACAAAAATGATTAAGTTTTTTTTTTTTTTTTTTTTGCTTTTACTCAGACTGCCATCAAATTATGTCAATTTGCATTGATGTTGCTTTCAATTCTGTTTTTTGTAAAAACAATACTTGAATCCTGTCCAAGTTCATCAAAAGGACTTCTTAGCCTCATTCGCGACAACTGTGTATACTGCCACACAGCGGCTATCATATATTCATGACTCTATTCTCCTTTGTTTCCGTCTCGTCTAGTGAAAAAGGGGAGAGGAGAAATCTATTGGGCTCGCGAGTCTAAATTTGAACAGACGTAACTGGGGGGTGAGTTATTACAGTTAGATCCTCAAAATCGTCGAGCGACGTACCAGAATTGGCGTAAAAGAAATGGGGCACACTGATGCGCAACGATGCACATCATTGACGCAACTATCTTAACTCAACCTTGGCACTGAATAAATTTATTCATTTTTTTAACGGCATACGTTAGAAATTTTTCTAGTTTTGCATTATACAAATAAATATATTCATTGCCGCCTTTACAACGAGGTCATAATCAATGTGCCCCACACTCCCCTACATGAAAGACTCGGTAGATAAACGAGGTACATACATATTTACAAAGACACGTGCGGAAGGGTCCAGTGTCTTTTTTTTTTTTTCTTACAAAGACACATCTCGAGCAATGACATCTCAGCTGGTCGCATTCGATTTACTTTTTTTGCAAATGACATTGTATTTTCTCTTTTTTTTTCTGATTTTTTTCTTCACTCAATCAATAATTTTTCATATACGTAATAGTTCAAAGAAGAATTTTTTTTTGTTTCTTGTGTAAAATGGAAGATAAATGGATGGAAAAAGTTTTATCATACTTTGCCTTATATAGTCATTGCTCAAAGCGAAGTTATTAATAATTCGATATTGGAATCTTCAATAAAACGGTAAAATCTCATAATACGGTATCCAGATTGTCGAAACCACGTAACAATTGCTCGTCCTTAGAACACCACTGCACCAGTTCCTCGATGGTCACCACGCCATCCTTATTTGTGTCCATCAACTAAAAAAAAAACAAAACCACCATATCGCATATACGATATACCACTAGACATATCGCAATGATACGAGCATTTGTAACGAGACATCATAATTTATTGTTCATCTCATTTTAAATATTACTGTAATTATAGAAGCAAAAGATATGAATACTTGTAAAGCAATTTATCAAATTAAAATCGTATAAAGAGAATTGGAATTATGTCGATACTTACATGGAAGATGCGATCAACGTGTTCGCGGGCGGCTGCGTGCGGCTCGACGATTTGCGGTTGCGTGTAACGTCCCAGCAACTCGTAGATAGAACCCACGACGTCCACCATCTCTTCCTTGCTTATCAGACCATCACCGTTCAAATCGTACAATCCGAACACCCATTGCAATTTCTCCTCCACCGATCCTCTTGACACTTTTGACAGTATAGTGAGGAATTCCTATTCAAAAAGTTCAGAGTTTTCAGTTGGTAACGCGCGGTTTTTCCGACAGAAGTTGGACGACAACACTTAGGCTTCTATTCGGCAAGTTTAGAGCCGCGTTTAAAAGAATTGCGAATACGCTTCCGTGCATTTCTCTAAAGAATTCATCTACGTCGCTCACCTCGAAGCTTATCTTGCCGGATGGTTTCCTCTTCATGGTGTTGAACACATAGTGTGCATATTGACTTGCGTCTACAACACGCGATGATTCAAAAAAAGATGGTAATGACAATTCAAAAAACGCAGATTGTATATAAAAGTTATGTAAAAAAAGAGAAAACGTATGAGATAGAATTACTCAATAAAAACTAAACATCTGGAAGAAATACTATATAATAAAAACTTTTCAAAAAGATAGAGACGAATTCTGATAAAATTCTATTTTACATTTTATTAAATAAAAAAGTTTTGATTTGAATTATAGTTTGCAATTAAAAAATCCAAAATTATGAGAAATAGTGTTTGCGTTCATAAGTTTTTATTTTTCTTCTCAGGAATCGCAAGGTCACCATTGCCATCATCATCATCATCATCCCTTCATTACCTCCCTGCGGAAAGAATTGCGAGAAGATCTGTTTGAAGCCGTCCTCGTCGACCAATCCAGACGGACATTCTTGCTTAAAACCCCGGTAGATCAGCTGGATCTCCTTCCGGGTGAATTTGGTGGTAGCCGCGAGAGTGCCGAGTTCCTCCGGTTTGTGCCGCGCGCTAAAGGCGACCGCGGCGCCGGAACTCCCTAAAACGCCCCCGAGTCCTTCAAGCTCTCCTTCTGCAAGTTCGCAAGCCCTTCACTCCTAAGACTGCGTCGCTCCATTGAGATGCTCCCTCTCGCACCCCCTCCCCGCCGTCGAGACACGGAAGACAAATATCTCGCATGTAAAGATAGCCCGGCGCCAATCCCCCGTGGCTCGAGATGGCTCGTGGGAGGGGGGATTCCTTGTCTACTTGTGAAGAGAAAAAGATGCGAGGACGTTTTTCTATATTTTACTTTATAGTTCTCGAGAGGACCATCGTAACCCTAACGCTCTTAAAGAAGGAGCGGTATTACTCTACTCTAGAGGGACCTACACGTGCGTAGACTTGCAGACGGAGAAGTCGTGGAAGGCAAGAGAGACAACAGGGGTGAAGAGAGAAAGAGAGAGTGTGTGTTTACGTGGAGATGACTTGCACTATGAGACATTACCTGTGTTTCTAATATTATATTTATAAAACATATAAAATATGTGTGAAATCGAGAGAAAAGAAAATCTCATTCTTATACGCGTATCTAACTTTATACATTTAATAAAACTTAGTTTTAACGGGCGCATTTGTCTTTGTAGTGCAAATCAACGAAGCAGAAAGATTATGAGAAAGATTAAAAAGAGCTCGAAGAAGAAGAAGAAGAAGAAGAAAGAAGAGATCGCGAAGATACACAGTTCTCATATTCGAGAAGGTGAACGAAGTCCGTAAATACGGACTTTCATTCGGTGCTGCAGGTGATTGCTTCTCCATCCGATTAATCATAATTTTGCAAAATGTGTAGAAAGTAGTAAATATGTGCGTGTTTTCCAGTTTTTGAAGGGAAGACATTTTATATATAAGAAAAAAAGGAGTACTAAACGATCTACGATAAACGGTTATAATTAGTTTTTACAATACTCTTCTTTTTTTATACATATTTTATCGAGGTCATACTAAAATTACTAAACTTTGATAAACTACGAAAGTTAATCGCTATACTACTACCAAGCTAATGGAATTATAATACTTTTACTATCGCTCTATCTAGAGAAGATCCAATAATTTCATAGAACTACCAAACTCTGTTTTAAGCAATTATATATAATAACACTCTCTACGAGAAATCTCTAATTGTCTAAGGAAAGAACTATTACAGGTACAGCTTGAGAGATTAAAGAGATATAAAAATGCAAAGCCTAAAAGCCTGTACGTTCTAATCGTAGACGCGGATCTACAAAAATATAAAAATCTTTAAAAAAAAAAAAAAATAAAAAAACAAAATCTCGTCAGAGATTTCAGAATTAAGTTCTAAAACAAAAACTTTCTCCATGTTTTTAGTTCAACCAAGGGATTCTGGGAATAATAGGGGAAAACTCGCGTCACGCTAAATTAATGTCGGCCATTATTTACTAACAGTAACACTCATGCCAGGAGTCGATTTCGAAAGAACTGACTGAGACATTTCGATTATTCTCTCTATGCTACGACCATTAGCCCTAGTCCGGGGATCCGGGGTTGCCATAGTAACATTGCAGCTCCTATACCATTTACCTCCTGACCACCCTTTCTTTGTGCCGAGTAAATTTATGCTAAGTGATTAATGACGAAGGAGCGCAAGAAGGATAAACTTATCGAGTCGCAGATTTGTATTTTTAAAAAAAGTTATTTTTTTTTCGGTTATTTTTTTTCATATACATATGTACACAAATACATTTTATTGGAAAAAATACAAAAAAGAGTTTCTAATTTCTAGGGCGACTAATTTGTTCAATAGAAGACGCTATACGTAAATCAGCCAGACTAACGTTGGCAAATGTTATATTGCATACACAATACGAAAAAAAATTTGAAAAAGATCTAAACGAGAAATGATAAAAATCGTGAGATAAAAAGAATTAAAATAATATATCTAATAATAAAAAAATTCTAGATTATATTTACAAAAATAGACGAAGAGAACAATATCTATGTAAATATATAAAAAATTTTAAATGTAAAATATAGTAACAGCAGAAGAACGTCGTTGTAAAAACTATGTATAGACAGTTTATATTAGAGAAATAAAAAAACTCCATTTATACATATTAGTACAAATTTAGAATTTCGAAATATGATATCGCTGTAAGGAGATGTACAATTGATTGAAGAAAAGATGAAGGGTCAGAGGATATTGGCTTCGCAAAAATTTTTAAAGCCAATCTCCTAAATACTGAGACATTTCGAAAATTGATGCTGCGAGATCTAAAAGGAGAAAAAAACATCAGAGAACGAATCGTTCGAAGATACACTCAGGTTTGAATTACATTGAGAGATAGAGAGAGAAAGAGAAACATGACGTTTGGATTCATTAACCGTCCTGGTGCGAAGGGTCAGACTCAGAGATTTATGACAAGCTACCATTCACTGAATACGGGAATACTACGTACAAACGGACAGTACTGACAGATGGACAGACATCAGGCAACCCGTTTCCACAGGGGGGAATGGTGCAAGAGAAGAAGAGAAAAGTGGACCCGTCACATGGATCACCGCACCTTGGTGCTGCATTCGGCAGTTATCACCCCGGCTGTCGCCCTGCTTGTCAACGACGATCTCCGTTGAGTAGTCGATCAACTGGTCCGAAGTATCAATGGCTGTGCACGTCGTGTCACAGTATATCGAACGGTCGTACGGGGCGACGTAGAAGGAGAAAGAGCTCGATCGCAGCAGTGACTTTTTTTTGCGCTTAGAGCCGTTCTCGTGTTCCGGACTTACTTTTGTCGCGGCTTTTGCGCGCCTTCATCGGCCAGCAAGCGCGCAACACTTCCTGCACCAGATGTATCGGCGGCAAGGTGAATAATAATATCGGGATTCGATTTATATTACCACTGATCGACGCATCCCCGAGAGAGACACGTTTTCCAACGAGACGCACTTCGCACGTGCGCACGGAAGCGGGGGAGAGAGAACGTATCACACCTCGCAGTTGCGGATGCTGCGCACGAGATGCTGCTGACTGCTGATGTCGCTATCGCTATTGCGTTGTGATGCTGCGAAAAGTGGATGCGGACGCACCGATGAGAGATGCCATACTGAACCACTAACAGTGGGTTCGTGGGAAAATGTGTCACACGTTGCTTTCAACGCGCAAGTGCGGCAATCTTCGACAACTTGTCATGGTAATTGCTCAACAAGAACTTTCTGTCACTTCGAGCCGAAAGTTTTTGAACTGAAAAGAAAAATGTCAATCAAAAAAACAGACGAGACAAAAAGGAAATTTATATAAATTCTGAGGGAATTTAAATATTTCAACAGGAAATAAAGTAACAATTAAAATTGTGATTGATAACAGAGAATTATAAGTAGTTAATAACTACACAACACTCCTGTGAAAGCTTTACAAATAAGAATCTTAAAACTCTCGAAAGCCTTTTAAAAACATTGAATCTCTCAATGAAGTCTTTTACAGAAAGATAAAATGTAGCATTGTGAAGCAGACAATGTCATTTGCTGATTGTTTATTTGAATTTTAGCTTATATCAACATTCCTCCAACATTAAGTGTTATTTTGAACTAGCTTGCCATAAAGCATTGAAACTGACAAATTGAGTTGCTGTCTCAATTTAAAAATAGATATTGCCATTAACTGTCTAGAGGATAACACAAGCATAAAAAAATGATTGATGTGTCCTACTTGACAAAGTGTCAAATTATCCAGCACAATTTTGAAGTGAATTGTATCTGCAACTGACAGTGTACATTTCTTTCTGTACAATCTTCAAATTAAGTTATAAATAAATTTCATATCTTGTAACTAAGTTTGCAATTTCTGTGATTTCTGCAATAAAGAATTTAGAGAAATTTCTCATTTGTTTTTGTGTCACAACTTAATCAAAGTCATATCCGTTTCTTCTGACGCTCCGTGCATATCGATTTGTTGAAAAGGTAAGGCGACGAATCAATTCTATTGAATTTCACAAAAATAGCGAACAATTATTATTAATTTACAACACTTTGCATCTCATACCGCGTGAAAGGTCGCATCACCTAACAATCATGATCGCTACGTATATCAGTTACAATTACGTGTTTTCGCTCATAAATAAATTAGCAAATAAATTTGATTGTACAATGTAAAATTAATTAATTAATCAATGTTTACTTTCAAAAATGCTGCTTTTGTATTGATTTTTAAATACGTTATTGCTTACCACTTTACGTCCTTCAAACATATATATAGTGTGAACTTTTGACATACGTTTCAATCTCGGTCTTCTGTAAATTTTTTACGAACTCTCGGCACGGCTTTTTCCATGTAAACAAACGAGGCGCGCGCGCGAGTCGATGTGCAAAAGTAGCGCACAGTATATAGTCGAGAAATAAAGTTTGCTTGCGCCTCGCAGCAAAATGCGTCAAATCGTACAAATATCGATTTTATCAGTCTTCTTTTTGCAACTTCTCTCCCGTAATTCTCGGACAATATAAGTCGATGTTGCAAATCTTAATTTTTCGCAAACTTAATTATCACTACGCAAATAAATCACTTGTTTCAAACATTGAATAAAAACGTTCACAATTACCTTAAATGCCACTCTCTTGGGCGTTGTTGTATTAGACGATTTTAACTCAGTGCACGAACTACAAGGTAATCCATTTCCACCACTTTGGTAATTGCGCACGGAAAAATGCTGGTGAACGAAAGAGAGATACGGTTGCAAAAGCGACAATTACCCCTTTGAAGTTCGTTGTATAGCCGTGTAGAGCGCGGCTTTCCGCTATTTTCCTAGAATGTATTCCCCAACGGAGAGGTGTATGTCTTCTCGCGCAATTAGGGATTGGCCCTCCTGCGATCGATTGGCGCGATAATCGTCGCGTGGCGATTTATAGATTTCTCGATCTCGCGAGAACCAATCAACGGCCGTCGAATGTTGTCGATTGGTCCCGCGATCCCGGGTTAGGTCCCATCTGACGATATCAATCAACGGCGGTCGCGCGCGTTTTCGCGCACTACTTCGCGTTATTCTTCCGGCCACATCTGAGAATGAGACTTTACGGAGTTTCGCGCTAAAAAGTCAGTCGGCTCGAATTCAAAATCCGTTCCGGATGAGTAACGAGGCGGATAAAATTCCACCACACAGCAGCAGCAGCAGCAGCATGAACGTCCCCGACGATATCGCCAAGCTGTCCTACAAGGAGTTGCAGGCTCTCGCCCTGAGATACCACGTGCCGGGTAACATCAAGGTGAGCTGTCACGCTATACAAACCACCGTTCTTCGCGACGATTTTTGCCGCTGACGCTCTCAACCGTTTTTGCCATTCTCTCGCCCGTTTTGTTCCGATCGTTTGTCTCTTTCCGCATCGAAATAACACGGAAATTGAATCGAAAACACGATCTCGAGATATGCAACCGATCATGGTGGTGGTTGCGCGAATTCGCGTGCGAGAACCTCTCGCACGCTGCCAAGTAGCACGGAAACGAATTGTCTCGCCGTTAACCGTGCGCGTTCTCGCCCGGGAAATCGGACTGAACAATTTTTCGGAAAGACCACACACACGATCGGAACTCTAACCAAGATACGATCGCGCGAAGTTCATCGACGTAAGCGCCGCGATAAACTTTTGCGCTGATCGCGAATTTTAACGGATTGTACTCGAGATTCGCGACTGTTCGAATTCCGCCGAGAGAACGTGTACGCTATTGTTGCTTCCAGCCGCCTTGGTCCAATGAAGAGACCGCCGCTTTTCTCATTTACGACTTGTCGGATTTCTTCCCTTGCGTGACGGAAGGATGATGAACCTCGGGAGATGAATTGCTCGAAGTTGTCAATGCCTGAAATCGGATCCATGTTCCTCTTGTTGCACCTTTCATCTACACCTCGTTTTCCCTTCCCGTACGAGTCAGGATATTTATCTCATTTTTACTATATTTATCGCTTGATTAAACGTTTATTATATTTTATTTCGCGTACGAAGTGTGGGTAGGATGAAATGTAACCGTCGCAAGCACAAACTGCGTCTCAATTTCGTCGCCCACAGCTCGCCCCCGCTTGCTCGAGGTAACATGCGGCACGATCGAAGCTGTCAGAAAAAGAAGAAAAGAAGACGAAGGGGATGCAAAACCAAGCCTGTGCAATTCACAGACACGTGTCACATGCACGTGCAGTTATGGATTTTCTTTTCCTTCTTGCAGCACGTCGTATTATATACATATATATATAAATATATTTAAGATCGATATGCAATTTCTGCCAGGCTGAAACTTATGGCAACTCATCCCAATTTTTCTCGACGTTCGTGTAAAATTTATTATCAATCGTTTCTAATTTTCGCAAAAAATGTACGGATTTTGTCGCGTTGGGAAAATGAATTGAAGAGGCTTTTTCTACGTAAAAATCTACTTTTCCATTTCTTTTTACCATTTTTTTTGTCTATACACGTCATTCGATTCCTTCCGTGTTATCGCAATCTTTGATTGCAGAAAAAGGTGTTGGTCAAAGTTCTGCAAGCCGCCAGGAGCGGAAATGAGACGGAGTTCAGCCGATTGCTGCAGGAGCTGAGGAAGAATCGCAAGAGGAAGACGAGAAAGTCGAAAGACTCTAAGCTCGGAATGACGTCGACACCGTTGCACAGTCCCGATTATATTATGACCGACGATGACTATTACTGCCAGCAACAGCAATCGCAGTCGCAACAACAACCGCCCTATCAATGGGTAGGTTACCGGAAATTTGTTAATCGCAACTTGAATCGTGAGGGGAGAGCGCCAGCACTCATGCAGCGAAGAACGTTTCCAACGTTACAAGTATTTTTATAATGCGATTTTATTTTGCATTTGTTGTTAATTTTTTTTTTTCACACGACGTAATAATATCGCAATACAACTATTCCTTTTTTATGATGCAGCAATCAAGCGACAATGATTGACTTCGGACAAAGTGCTTACCGTTTTTTCAGATCGGCGCCGAGGAAGAGATTGCGAGCAAGGACGACGATGCCAGATTTCCGCAGTACGAGGAGTTCAAGCAGTTTCTGCTCAAGAGATTTCAGCGCGAGTTTCAATCGTGCGACAGTAACAACAATCAGATGCAGGATATGGGCATGGACCTGCGGACCACGCCGATGCCGCCTAATTTGCAAACGATGCCTTTCAACGAACCGAGCTATCATAGAGCGAATGCGATCGATGACGTGGATCCTCTGGCGATCCCATCGACCGACCGATCGAGTTACCATATGTCCGAGGGAAGTTCGCAGGGATCGTTTCTGTTGAAGAGAATGCTTCAAGCACCGGTGGGCGCCAATCTGGGCGAAATCGCCAGCTCGCTCTTTTGGGCCAGCAATCTGTTAGATAATTCCGACACTCTGACTGCCGAATCGGACAGCAATGTGAACGAAGATCGAGAGTTGGATGAGGACCTGGCATTGGAGGAGCAATTGACGGAAGCTAATGCGACCGAGTACTACTTGGTGAAGAACACGAAGGATGAGTACTTGATGAGTGACACGAATCTGATGTCTCAGCAAGTTCCCACCGTGTTAGGTGGGAACGACGATCAATACAGGTTTTCAGCCAATGTAAACAATCGACAACAGAATTCACATCAGAACTGGACGGCCACCAACGTTATGGAGATGCCTAATAGCGATGCGCAAACTTCCAGGATGTTTCATACGATTTACCACAACAATACGGACACTGTTTCAACGGCCATGAACGGTAATCTGCCGTATCAGTATCAGACTGATACCGTCTACAACGGCAGCCAAAACTTCTTCAATTATGGTTCGCACGACACCAGTTACATGACCGGCGCTGACATGATGGCCACGAATGATTCCAGCGACGTGTATTACTTGCAAAATTACGGAGGCATAGGAGCGGGTTATTATTGCAATGTTGATGCTTACGGACAGAACAACGCGCAGCAAGACGTCTATGTAAACGACTCGCAATATCTTTATCCTCGATTTACTCAAGAAACAAACAATCCGCTCAGTGATCAGCTGAACTATTCTCTGAACGAAAGACTGGAGCAGCAACAAAATAATGTTGTCGTGGGGATAGAAAATGACGTTAGTCAGGAAACTAATGCAGGAGATTTGTACAGGCAAGCAAATGGTGAGCGTTTGTTCTAGCTATAAATAAACACATAATATAGATATCGGCATTTTAATTATGCAATACTTTGTCGATCAGAAACAATGGAGCCATTTTGGCCGAAGTGGACCACTCAGACTACCAACAATTTGGAGAATATCCTCAACTATCAAAATGTCAGACAGCAGCCTAATCACTATTCAAAGCTGAATCAAACGTCCTGCGTGTATTGCTACGTGGCACCGATCGTTACGCAGCGATCTGCTAACGTGGCGAACGGTTGCTCGATGAAACAGAGATACATCGCCGAGCAGCGACAGCACTCCTTCTCGTCGTATTGGATGCTCTACGATGACACGTCGCAAGGTATGCGAATGATGAACACGTCTGATTATCTCCTCGATCGGTCCACAACGATGACGGCGCGTGCAATGACCTTAACCAGTAACAACGATCTAAAAGAGACGACCAACGACAATCCTCAGATTCCGATCAATGACGTGTGGATAAATCAATATAACGAGCCAACGTCAGGCGATGATACGAACGTCCAAGCGTCGGATTCGCTGTTCTGCAACGTCACTGCCGATCGAATCAACAATATTCCGAATACGACGGATATCGCAAAAACTTAATATATTTACTCGGATATTTATGAAAATAAATAATCATAATAAACGGATCTATATTGTGAAGAAAACCGAAGAATTATAAAAAGACAAAGGATTTGTTTCTTCGAAAATATGTGATCACTTCGTTTCTGAGCCGCGGAAAAATTTCCAGGTATTTCAACTTGGACAAACAAGCTAATAATGATATCCAAACAATTGATTCGTGAAATGAGTTTTCCTGAAATTGCCGCTGATGTCAGTTCTGTCACTGCACTTTCCTGTTTTTCACAACATCGGCAAACGACGCGCAATTATCTCACCGGCTTGGAATTGGAACGAGAACAATTTTCAAAGAGAAAATCAATAGTGAGTAAAAATTGAATCAATCGATATTCTATTTCAGAAAAATAGATGTATCTAACTTTAAACGCGCGACATTTTTATTCAAAGTCGTGGTCTTCCGCTTCGAAACGCAGAAACTGTGTTACAATATTTTTGAAGTAGAAAGACAAATGTGTTTCGTATACGTGACGAGAAAAGATAAAAAAATATATTAATATATCTATGTTTACTAAAGTGATCAAGCTATTATTTCCGCGATGTTTCACGAAAGAGAAAATTTACGTTTTTTTATACATAAAAAAAGAGAAAGAATTATTAGAACTTAATTTAAATAATTAACTTTATTATTATAATATATATATATATATAGGATTTACAATATTACACGTCCGGGTATATTATATATAGAAAATAATATAAATAAATATATATTCTTATATATATTATATATATCTCTATTCAGAATATACATATATATGCAATATATATATATATATATTTATGCAATAAAGTTCTTTCTTTTTTTTTCCTCTTTTTTTTGTAGAATATATTTGTATATTTTAATATAAACATATAAATAAAGTTCATGCACAAAACGTCTACGTACATGCGTAATTTTCCATGCATTGAATATTTGACAACTATAAATTTATGCAAGCACATGTAAGATGAAAAAGTAGTATGACGTATAAGGTCTGAAAAAGATATTGTCAAATCAAATTTTAAAAAGATACCACAGTTTAAGTTTGATATACATGAAATTTTTTCCGACTCACCCGATGTAGCATCTGGCGGTTGAAATTGCGAGCGAATGTAGTTTTTCAGCTTCACAGGAATCGATTCTTTCCTTCTTGCCCCATATGCTCTGATCTCATTTTCCATATTACCTGAACTCTTGTTTCGGTCCGTGGATCTTCCCGGTGTCACATGTACACTGTACATTTTCGCTGATGAGGTGTTGATTCCTGTGTTTATAATATGTAATATTAAAATTCAGTTATTCTTTTAAATAAAACGTTTTTTAAATTTAAGTTTAATAAAAAAAAATATCTTTATCTTCAAAGAATTAAAATCAAATACGAGAGTTATAAATAGTTGTTGTATAAAAATCTTTAAGAATATATATTGTATAAAATTTGATATTTTTGTAAAAAGTTCTCTATTAAAAAAATTTACAATATGAAGTGTACTCTCACGTTATTTAATTTTTTCAATAATTTCGTAATAAAATTACGAATTGAGTTTCTATTGATTCGGTTTTCACCTATTTATTTAAACAAGATGTGAACTTTTTGAATTATAAATGCTTTCGCAAACAACCTTCCGCTTTATTATATCTCAGCACGTTTCTCGTCAAAAATTCAAATACATTTTTCATGAACCCTTAAAGTGTGAGACTTTCTCACATTTCCCTCGTATCACGGTACTTTTCGCTTCACAAATCAAGAGAGCGAAATCAGTGATGCGAGTCAGCGCGCCGTTCGCGAAAGACTGCGCCTGAAGTGCGTTAAAAGGAAGCAGGTAAATGCAGCGGCAGGCGGTCGCTTGTATGTATATGCATATATGTACATGCTAAGAATGCAATCGGGTTGCATAGGAGTCGCGCAGTTTAATGAGGTGCTCCGCAGCGCGCGGTACTAATTATACGGACCACTTCAAACACTTTTTCCGCAAGCTCGCGCGCGTATTCCACAAGGACGTTAGATCTTAATAATTTATAACCAGTACCTAGCTTTAGTTAATCGTACATTTGCGAATCCAATTATTTTATAATAAAACTAATATTTTTCACATATATTTCGCACATAAGGTTTCTGTCGAAGAAACTTTTTATATGAATATAACATGATTTTTGTATTTTTTCAAAAGCTGTTGCTTTCTTTTTAGTTCTACTAACACATGTTTTACTATATACAAAATGGTACATTACTTCTATGTTATATCTAAGTTTTTAGAAACATTAATTATACACAACAAGTAAGGAACAATCGGCCATATTTATTTCACACTTACAATAATTACAATTCATACTTAATATATTATTACAACAAGAGTCTAAAATGCTTGGAAAAAAGTGTAAGTTCAATAAAAAATTGCTTTATTTTTCCGAGCAATTTGACCACTAACTTTCCGGACGCTCATTGCTCCACCGTTGATTTTTGCATTTCTTTTGGAAGCGGATCTGGAGGTGGATATTTTCCCTCATACCAGTTTCCTTCCATATCCAAAGCCCGATTATGATTGACTACAGTCGCCAGACACTCCTCAATTGCCGCATCTATGTTTTCCAACGTGATAAATGTAGCAGAATCTTCCTTGGCCTTTTTGATCTTCTCGTCAATCTCTTGTCTATGCTTCTCTTTCTTCTCTTCTTGCTTTAGTATATGTTGTAGAATTTTCTCTTTTCTTATTTCTCTTATTGTTGCTAGCCTAACTTCTCGCTCTTTCGCCAATTTTGCGTTCCATTCATCGTTTATAGCGCTACATGCTTTAAAATCCTCTTCTTCAGCTTGTCTAACGGTCTCTTCATCAAACTGCACTTCTGCGTTCTCTTTTTCAATATTTTTCACATACACACTGAAACATATACATTGCTTTCATTGGAAACTAGGAACAGAAACAATATGTAAAGTTCTGAATATATTTTTAAAATTAAAGACGTATATCTTGCCTACGTACATAAGTGATTTCATATACGTTCTGTAAGTGTTATTTAAAGCTTTAAGTTCTTGAATTTCCTCTACAGGTATAACAGGTCTCTTTGGTACTCGAAATATTTTGCTTTTTGCTGTGGGCAGCCAAATAGGTTTTCTTTTCCAACGTACACATTGTGTATAGACAGAATTTGGTATGAAAGACTCATAGAAACCTATGGTGGCTGTTGTCAATGTATTGTTGTTTATTATCCTAAACAACTGCATTATTCTTGAAACCCTGCAAGCAATTTATTGATTATGAAGAATATATTATTACTTTCTCGTTCTTTTTATTATTATAATATTTATTATCACACATTATATGTATAGATTCTTAAATTACTATGTTGTCATATGTAATTTAGTATTGTTGTCCACATATTAAAAACTGTTTTGAGAACAGAATATATATAATATAGTATAATACATTTTCTCTTTAAACAATTAAATACAATATATACCGTAATGTGTGTCAAAATTAAATAGATCTTTTACCGTTTCTCTTCTTGGCTGTCAATCCAATTTCCTCCACTCTTTTGTGAGGTTATGCGCCTTCTATTTTCCATTACTGCGCTTGCGCATCATATGTATAAATTTAAATATATACTACATAAAAAAAACTAAAAATATGTAAACAAGTTTGAATGTTATTAATTATTTTTAAGCAAAACTTGATACCTATGAAAAAGAATAAAATAAGAATGTCGCACTGTTTTCTGTATTGAAAAAAAATACAGATACATCATAATTTATAGAATATGTTTATTGAAAAGGATTGTGTATATTTTAATGCGATGTATCTATATAATAATATACAACAACAAAAAAATTCCGCAAAACACATTCATTTCGAGCTTCGTCGTGTTTTTTTTTTCCGATTTTTTTCTCTTTCTTTCGAAACAATGTGATAGTGCTCGCACTATATGTATATCGGATTATCCTAATTATCATCATTATAATTAATGCGTAATTAATTAACCTTGTCACACCACGCGGCACGACAATATGCATTCAACACAAACGCAGATAAATCTTATCTCAACAATCGTTCTAAAAGTATTATCGCCGTCCACGTTATTATTATTGTTTTTCTTTTTTTTTGTTTGCTTTTTTTTACAAATATGCCTGAACGCGTTGTAGAAATTACTTAAAATATATCTGCATCGACGATAATCACAGTTATGAATTTGTATCTATACAATCTTGTTCATTTTTTTTCCTTTTTGTCATTCGCGGATCAAAAATTAGTGCACTGGTATATAATTAAAGATCTCTATTATAAAATCGAACAGAATTGCGATGTACATAATACATATTTCTACCTGCATCGTAAATTAACGGAAATAATTATGTAAAGATAATTTACATCTTTCGCACGCGGGACGTTCCGAAAAATTTGCGAAATCTATCCAAAGAAAACCAAAGAAACTTTCTTTTTTTAAATTAGAATATCAGGTATTTTTGCAATTTGACTGTTTTAACGTGACGGAAATACATTTTTTTACGTCGACACTACATTTTTTTGTCTTTCGGAACTCCCGGTGTAAAATTGAATCCCCCTTACTACTTGTTTATACACTTTTAACGTACGCAGTGTTAATAACATTTGTATGTTTCTCGTCGGGGTATCTTTGGCTTAAACGCAGATAGTTTGTGCTGACAGTTTGTCGATGAAACACAAGTAAGAAGAGAAACAATCTGTTTTTGCAGTGATCTTCAACAGAGAGACATTTGTAAACGTAAATGTGATTTCGTGATTTTTCTTTTTTCTCGCCACTATTTAGACTTTTAAAATTGAAGGGCTCTCTCTAGGCAATATTATGCTAAAAAAAAAAAAAAAAAAAAAAAAAAAAAAAAGAAAACGATGGAACAAAACTAACGATCTTGTGGAAAAAGTTTGTTCAATATATGATTTTATTGAAATCTTTAAGTCTCTAATCCAGGCTTTGTTTCAGGAAGATTACATTCGTCAAAATCAAAGTCTACAGAATGAAAATGACAGTATTTTATATAAAAGGTGATGTTTCTCTACACTGAGGGTCTCTAACAACACTATCTACTGTATGAAACTGACTACTTATATTTAAACAGCTTCTCATCGAGTGTTTCATTACAAACTGAATAAATAAAATATCGATATCGCGCCTCGCATATTACATGAGCCCTTCAATCGTTAGTTAATTTATATATAATTTGTTTTTTTTTTTGTTTTTTTTTTTATATGTTAGCTTATTTTTCTTCATACGGTTTCAAAACATGTATAAAAAAACTGTACTTAATCCCGTTCTTGACCGCAATGATGATTATCAGTTAGTAGGATCATCATTTAGAATCACGGAATTTTCACGAAGTTTGCAGAGAAACCTTCGCGACCTTACAGACTCCTAAATATATTCGGAATCGTGGATCCTTAGAGCCTCGGAGCTAGGTTCTTACAAACGATTAGATTTCTTAAAACCATCTGAAGTCTGAACTTTTCAGTTTCTTAGACCTACCAGAGATATCGAAATATTATACTGTATAGTTGAACCTATTAGTATCTTTTTTTCTTTTATATCTCAGCGGGAGTTTAGATTCTCAGTTCCACGGATGCGCGCTCAGTCGCTCTGGAGTTAAAAATACAGTCTTGTAAAAAGTCCTAAGTTTTATATCTGTTATTATATGCACGAAAACGATGGCACATGTGTTTCTAGCTTGGCTGTAAGCAAGAATCTCTTGTCGACAATATATACTTGAGCTGTGTGTACACTTCATTGGTCGATTGAAGGAAGGCATTGTGTACATTGATGCCCCGCGATTACTGAATTATTTTCCTTGCAACCCGTAGATCCCTCAACGAAGTTGAGACATCCGTCACAGACATCCGTCGAGATATCTCAGTCGAGATAATCGTGAAAAAATAATACGGTAGTCGTCGGTCGACTTCTCTATTTTCTTTTATAGAGTGTACAGGTTTTTTTCTCGAACTTAGCTTAAACGGTAACGTTTAATCTTCGTCTCTTTCTCTTTCTCTCTTCATTCTAAAACACTCCTCTTCCTCTCGGATCTCTCGTGAAAAAAGTCATTCGTTCATTCGCTCCGCAATACGAAGGCTGAATTGCAACGAAGAAGCGAGAATCGGCACAAATACTATTTTTATCGTATAAACAAAAGCATTAAGTGTTCTTTTACTGTCCCATTTCTCCTTCGTACACAATTAATCAAAATAAAATACATATGCATCTGTGAGGAATATGTATGCACAAAGTGGGACAAGATGATAACGTGTCCGAATTTTTTTTTTTTTAATACACCTTGTGCATGCATACCGTCAAAATTAAACACACCTTTCTCTCTTTTTCTTCCTCTCATTCTCTAATATATATAATCACTCTTTGTATTATATTATCAAATGTGTATATGTAAGAGTATTTTGTACGATTATATTGTAATAAAATAGCTGATAAACAGTAGGTATAATTATTCAACAAGTGTACTATGTTATAATAGTAATAACATCTAGCGGTTGATTGAAGGAGATGTGTACTTTTAATATTTGTTTGAATTAAATCGAATTTAATTCACTTCTTGAATTTTTCTACATTTTGCCTTTTATTTCAAAACTAAAACTTCACGTTTTAAATTTTATTTTAAAGAAAAATTTTTAAGTATATGTGCGCGCAAGCATTCGTTAAGAAACCACGTTGGTTTTTCAAATAGAGGTCGAATAATAATATATCTTATCTCCTCCAATCACTGCAATAATGATAATATATAATAATAATAATCAATAATAACTAAGAAATTAAAAGATTTTATTTGATAAAACGAAGAAGAAAGAAGAACAAGAATGTTCAGTAGAGAACTTTCACGATCTCTCTATGTATAAAATAGTTTTTGGTGATAAACTGTAAAACAGACAATATATAAACAAATTACCCATTCACAATAAACAAATAATTGTAACATCACTGTACCAAATTTCTGCCAACGTAATTTCTATAAACTATTATCTACAAACTGTGATAAATATATGTACGATACATTCATGTGTGATCGTTTCATAAATCAATAAAAAACCTCACAATCTCGTCTGTCGGAATTTAAATACAAAATGTTTACCATTACGTGAAGGATTATTATGACTTGTGTGATTCTCTTACAAATTATCTATATTTCGCTACTCTTGGCAGAAATGTATTACTGTGTAAAGAAAATCACCCTACTGTATTACACGAGCGTATATATAAAGATAATTCTTATATTTTAGGATTCTCGCATTCTCTAAACTCTCAAACTGTAAGATTCCTGGAATCTAAGATCTCTAAATTTCTAGATTCTCGCTAAATTATATCTCACGTTTCGAGTTTCATCGAAATCTCTTGATTTTTTTCGAAACCGCTTTGTATTTTTGTTCTCTTCAATTGCAGTCTTCATTGCATTGAATCATAGAATTCATAAATTCTTCCTAATCTCACCCTACATCTTAAGGCACGTAAAACGTGCCGCATGTTTCACACATCTGCGTACCTCGGGAATCTAGAAATGTAAGATCTTGCTACGTCCGATACAAATGTTGAGCTTAACATTCGCGATAAGTAATAAATGTAAACAGTTTTATCTTACAAAGCTAATCTCAAAGAGAACAGGGTTATGACTATGTTACGGTTTCGAAACTGGGTATCACTGAGCTTAGCAGACTACGCATCGCTGAGGAAATCCTCTCGATTGCGCGCCTAGCAAAATATAGAAGACCGTTGTTTCTATTTTCTTCTGTTTCTTCGTCGGTCAGAGAGATGCGTCATCTCGCCCTCTTTCCATAAAAAATTACATTTCGTAAATAAAAATAATGTTTCTTTCACTTTTTGTACGTTGATGGTAGTGCAAGGCCGTGGCACATGGTTTATCCTACAGCAGGGGTTCTCAAACCAAATAGTGTAGAAAAACAAAGCTAAGAATATGATAATTTCGAAATTTGTTTACCTACTTCGGGAAATATTTTACACTTCTACGTAAAAAATTAGTCAGATCAGATCTTTTCTTCTTATGTTCTATTTAATAAAAGTTAATAAAAACACAGTAATTACAATTACGTCATACATTCTGCACATATGTACAAAATATATACATACCAATTCAAAACAGACAGAAATCTCATATCGCGTGCATAAATATGAGTAGATTGAAAAGTTCGAGAACCCCTGTCCTACACAGGTTATTATATCACCAGTCGTTAAATATATGAATAATTTTTCGTAAGTTCTCTTTATCCAAGCTTTGTCTCTATGGATAAATTTTGCGTCTCAATCTATTTTTCGTTCGATGAACTTATCATCTATCTCTCGTTTATCTACTCGCATTTTCAAACCGAAATTACTTGAAAGATGCACGTATTCACTGGATTTCTCAATGACGATGTCGTGATGCTCTTTATCCAAGTTTCTTATAGTTCAAGATCAACCGACAGAATTATTCGATCGCTCGTGGCCCGTCAATAGGCATTGTGTGCAATACCTCGTCCAGCAATTGAAGCGCTCTATGTAAATGCACCTAAACGAAGAGTAAATATATAATTAAGAGTATATATATTTTAAGATAACTTAAAATTAAATTAGAGAAAATTGGAGAAAATAAATCGACGAACACATAAGCACTACAAAGCTTACTTCAATCCAGCATGGTGTCTCTTTTATGCTTTGTCGCGGATAGTCCGGACCCCATCCTTTCACAAAACTCAAACGCAAAATACAAAGTCTTCTTAAATCATCAACTCCAATTCCTGCAGCCGCACTAAGACCTTTATTGTACAAAAATTGTTATTTATAATTTAGAAACACAGATAATTTTATTCAAAGTACACACATAACTAACAAATGATTTTTGAGTCTTCGATCAGTGACTTACTTTTAGTGATAGGAGCTCCGTGCGTTAGATGACCGGCAACAGCCGCAGCTTGAGCCGCTGCGGCGGCTTGAGCGGTAGCTGCTTGGCCTCGCATTTGCTTATGACATTGTCTCAAATCAAAAACTTTAATGTATGCTGAAGGATAGATTTTGTGTACTGCGTCACCAGGTGCTCGACCCGCCTCTCTGTCTAGGTAATACGATTGTACAAAGACACTGTGCTCACTCTGACATCTCAGCCAAACGTCACCTTCACCCTTCAAATCCAGCACAACACCTTTGCCTAAAATACATACATTTCAAACACAGAATATTGTGCAATATGTTTCCAAATATTTGATCACACACGCCACACTGAGATCTTCGAGAAATTATATTATGAAAGTTATAAGAATAAAACAGCGAAGATTGAATATAAATATGAAAATAAAACACTTTTTACCTATATGGAGACGTGCTCTTTCACTCTGTTCTGTTCTGTGCACGTTGCTCAAGGCACCTAAACAGAATCTGTTGCCACCGCTCGGATCTACATAGCCATCTACGGTGACAGTTGGACAACCGCTGCTCACCTTGAATGTCTCACCAACCTGAATGTCCAACTCGAAGTAACCGACGGAACACCAATATTCTGGTGCCGGCTGTGTGGAAAGCAATCCGATATTTCCAACGTCATTTCCATGACCCCCTGTGTTTCATTAAAACATTAGATTCACAAATTTTAAAGATACATTACTTTTGCTGAAATAATAAACAATTTTGTTTTTTAACTTAATCAACTTACAGTACGCTGTTGTGTGCATGTGACGTGGATCCGGTGGTTGCATACTTTGAGTGTATGTGAGAGTATTAGCGCCAGTCCATTGTGGTGCTCCGGAATTGTACGGCGTTGTGCCCACAGGAAAACCGTTTGGATGATGCAGATGCACAGGTGATACAGGAGAACTTTGTCCTTCACCTATTTATATAAAAAGAAAAAAATTATGTCCAGTACATATCAATTGAGAAAACATCAAAATCATTCGTTATAGAAAAAAGTTAAAAAATTGGAATCTTTGTGTGAAATTTGTGTGCATAAAAGAATATAATGAATTTTCGTGTTCATATTCTAATTTATGTGCGCTGTACGTACCTAGTGAGGCCGCTAACGAATCGACTGTGGAAGGTTGGCTGATGTCTTGAGGAGATGTGGCGCTGTTGTAAAACGTCTCGGCTGGCGATTGACCTTGTGACGGACTCAGGATCTGTGAGCCGGATGTTCCGCTCGACGCGGAGTTCAGTGATTGCTGTTGGCTACCTACGGTGTGACTCATTGGATGTACTACTGCTGCTAAAATCAAAATTCGTACACAATGCAGGCAACAGAAATAGTAAAATGCACAAACGAAGCCCTCGCTGTCACTGTAACTATCCTGAAATTCCTGCTTACACAAATCGGTATTTTCCAATCTCTACATAAAGTTTCTGACTGATTCTAATATAAATACATTTGATACTGGCACATATAGTGTGCAATATGTCATAGCAATATCAGAAATACCGTTCCACTGACCTTTCTTTTGTTAAAACAAATTTATGATAACAAACTTTAAAAAAATTAAGAAAATTCCGATTTGAGTTCTAGAATTACGAAAACTGCACACTCTGGCTACATCGATCGAAGGCTAACTAGCGACATATAATCAAAAGCTTTGTAAATAAAGTCGTGTACAATTAAATACGTACTATGATGCATGTTTCGACCTGCCGAGTGATGAGGCGTAGGTATCCAGGTTTGTCTGGGGCAATTATTGTCATCCAGTTTAGCGTGAGGATTACCATTATTTCCACTCCCACCGGCGCTAAACATACCCTCAGTACTGGCTGTGCCGAACAGTCAAAAGGAAAAGAAAATAATAAAGCCGAAAACAAAAATCAAATTATGCAACAAAAGTTAGAAATTTGCAAAGCTAATTCTTGCTTCCTAATCTACTTCCGACAGCAATAACAAAAGCAGCCGTCTCATTAGCAATCAGAATTGACAATCATTGTCGTAGAACGTCGATAGCACATATATGTTTTAGCACAGTTAGTATCTACAAATTTTTTTCTAGAATGTAAAAATCACATGCCAATTTTTGCGATTGCAAAATTAATGACTCATTAACATCTTCATATTTAGATGAAAATATGTGATCCACAAGTGATTAACACACTGCAGTAATTTGTCAAGGTGTACTGCCATCTAGTAACCAGACATAAATTGCACCGTTTAAAGCTGTATGATCAAAATTTTGAAAAGATATAGAAAAAAGATAGAAAAAGAGAAGTACAATAAAAATAACAACAAACTTACTTGGATTAGGGGGTGGTAAACCCGGTATGAAACCCTGCTGAGTCTGTTGAGCGTTATTGGATGCAGGTGGCTGAGCTGGTGGATGGTGCTGAATAGTCTGATTCATCTCACCGTCCACGTCCATTGGGGATCCGACCGCGGCCGCAGCTGCCGCGGCAGCGGTACCACCGCCTCCGACCGTATACTCATCCTTAACTAGCCTGCCGCCCACACCCACGGGAGATTGAAGAGTCAATCCAGACAGGTCTGTAAAGAACGGGTCTGTGCGGGGGAAACCAACCGATTCCATCAAGACACCAAGAAACCACACAATCAATGATATGCTCTTTCGTATTCTGTACTCGTTAGACCCAGGATGCAAGATTTACTTTTATCTCTCCTTTTTTTCTCATCGGACAATTATAATCGTCGATAATTTTAGAAATATTTGATACAAGTGATTTTTTAAACCAAACTTCTTGTAACGTGTAATAATACTAACAAAGAAAACAAAATATAAGAGAATGCACAAAGTAAGTAAAAAGTAAAATATGCATGCACGAGATACAAATACGAGAAACGAAAAAAACAAAAAATATAATAATGCAACAATGTACATTGCAACATACCTATGCCGGGTGATACTACTCGCTCGTAGTGATACGGATTCACGCATACGGAATCGCACTTCAAATCGAAAGCGAACTGGCAGTATTTCACATGCTTCAACTCGTTCTTGTGCAAATCTGGCCATCTCCAAATGCGGGCGTATATTACGTGAGGAAAACCTTTGCGTCCAGCAACTTGCAGTCTACCGTCTAAAGTTCTCTGGATAGTGACGCACTTGCTAGGATGAGCACCGTTAGTTGTTATCGCGGTGATCAAGCTATCCAACTCGTCTCGCTTCTCCTATTGGTCACCAAAAATTTCACCGTATTTACAAAATATCTTTTTGAGTACAGTTTAAAAAAGGGTCTTTAAATTTTTTACACAGCAATATTGACAATGTAAAAATATACAAAAGGATTTACTTTGAGTTTCTTCACCAGGGATTCAATTGCGCGCTTGCTGAAACCTTCACTTTCACCACCTTGACGATGACACATCAATGAATGGACAATACTCAAACAGGCATCTGCACTAGTAGGTGCGCTCGGTGCTATCCCTGTCATTTCTCTCACTGTGTTTATGAAATTTAATGCAATATGAAAAACATAAATTATAATACACAAATAAATATTATCCTTTATTCTCTTTCAAATAAGTTTAATATTACAATTACAAAATCGTTTTTTCTGAATAATGATGAGATAAAACATAGATCAAAAACATTAAAGAAATAATAAATAAAACTTTTTAAGTTTAATAAAATTTAGCTCATTAAATAGCTAATAACTTATTAATCACATATAGAATCTTCATATTTCTTTCATTAATACAAGTAACAAATTATCAGATAATAGGCAAAGAAATCAAAGAATACTAAATACAAATAATTAAAAAACAATAGGACAAATATAAACATATTTACACTCTGGATTTGGCTGCATGGGGGGCGAGGGGTACAAGTGACTTCCCCCGCCCGCCAATCCAACCATGTCTGTGAAAGCCGTGGTGGATATTATTGCGCTCTGTTCTTCGAGGTTTTAGACTTTTCTTTGGACTGGATACAGTCCAATCTTTTACGCTCTATCATCTAGCGACTGTATCTCATCCATGAATCGCACTGATTGGTATCCTGTAAACAATTCTCATTATATTCTATATATCACGCATACTTTTCCCTACTGTAATCTTGTAATTCAATCCGCAATCCTAACAGCAATAAGTATAGCGACATTCATCCAGTTTCTGTGATGGTATCACACAGGAGAACGTGAGTAAGTGTTTGTTTATTTAAATCCAGCAATCGCATTTCAACCGATATCATTTGGCGCATAATACAAAACCGCATTAGCGTTGCATCAATTCGCAAACTCAACGATAATCTGTGAAAATAGAAGATCCTTTGTTTGTTACACATCGTTTTCGGTTACTTACGCTCGAGCTGAAGTCCAAGGAACGCAGAGCTCGGATTGCGACAGACAGCATACACCGACGTGTGTGCGGAGAACGCGTTATGCACAGGAATTACCGCGCGGCGAAAGACGATCTCGCTGACGAAACACGTTGCTGCGATCTCGCAGCGGTGAGACAAGCAGCCGCGGTTTGTCACCGCTGTCGACCTTCGACGACAAAACGAGTGTTACGCGCGCAGCGGACCAGGATTGTGCGAATCTCGCGACGACGTTCCCGAGCGTTGCTCCGAGTCTCGCATAGGTTAGCGCATCAATAATACACATCCGCGGGGCGCGGATGATGTCGCCGTTGATCACGATGCGTACACGCGCGACAGCCCGACCAATCGCCGACGTTGACACCGTCGGAAGCGGTGCTCAAGGTGAGTTCACAAGATCACTTCCGGAGCGCAGTGTTGGTAGCATTGCTCCGCCTCCTTCATTCGATTGGAACGTAACTCGACGAGAATAATCGGTGGGAAATCGAACGAGACACGCGCGGTTAAAAGATCTTTTTCTACTTGTTCTTCCCTGCTTGTCTTCGCTGCTTGCTCTTCGCGTCTGAACCGGTGATATTTTCAGGTAACGTTCGATTTTACATTCGACTTTGCCACGAGACGCTCTTGTTACGTTATATATACAAATATACATCACATTTAATGCTTTGCGGTTATTACGCGCGAGAGTAATGTACAAAACACAATAGTTAGTGCAATCACGTTATTTTATTACGTAAAGTATTATGTTGATATAATTATATAAGTCTCTTACTCTTATGTAATCATAAAAAAAAGTTCTTAAAAATACGGGACGTTATCTGTGTCTTCCTGTTTGAGCACAAGTTTTATAAGAGGGGGTGTAACTCAGTGGTAGAGTGTCTGCTTCGCATGCTGAAAGTCCTGGGTTCAAATCCCAGC
>QVOA01008705.1:0-53360 GCA_014825685.1 Pseudomyrmex cubaensis | reverse complement strand
ATATAATATATATATATATATATATATATATATATATATATATATATATATATATGTTATATTATATATGTATATATGGCATGCGCGTTTTATCACCGACGCCGAGTGCGATTATGGCCTCCCTCTCATCGTTTCTATAATAATCTTTATAATATCGACGAGATAACGACAACGACGCGAACGACGTACATACAATATCGACGCACGGCGTCACAGGCGAAAAAGACACTTCATTCTTGCTATAGAAAAAACTGAGAACAGCGCGCGAAAAATACGAGGCACACTAACGTGGCTGCTGTAAGCGCGCAGCTTGCGGCCGATTTGTTTGGCTCGAGAATAACGCGCGACTTTTGCGTATGAGTCGCGAAAAGTGAAGGTAAAATACTTCCATATCCCTCCCCTCTCACTCTCACTTTTTTTCTCTCTCTGTACGTTTGAATTACAATTGTCTCTCTTTCTCTAGATGCCAGTCCGAAAGCGTTCGAACTCACAAGTAACAAAATATACACCCGATATATAACAAAGAAGAGACAACCGACTCCTCCGGAGCCGTTTCTCAGAGCTGCGTGACACACTTTTCCCCTCTCGCGAAAAATAAACCGAGTCGGACAGCGGGACCCGTCGACCTTCGAATCAGAAGTCCTGTCCTCCTGAAAGCCGGCGATCGATGACTGCGACCATCCTGCATTCTTATGTAATACTAACACAGCGTAAATGTGAGTACACTTACATACGAAAAAACACACTTGTCTCGCGATTAGGCCTGTGTATTTCTTCCGCGACGTTTCACGGCAAAAATGTAAACTCGCTCGGGCAAAATGACGCGTGCTTGGCATTTCTATGTTCCGATATGTCTACGATAACCCCTTTGGCTAAGTGATATTATTGCTCACGGCGCATAGTTTTCTATGACGGCAATTTTAATTTTGTTTACTCTTGAGCAAACGATGTGTACAATACTTTTCGCTAATTTTTTTTTTTTTTTTTTTTTATGTGAGCAAGAATCTAAAATTAGATTCTTTCAAAAGAAAAGAAATATCCTAATTGTTTTTAGATTCCGGATTCGGGAGTAACACAAGGGAAGGCACCACACTTTTGTTTTTTTTTTTTTTATTTTGCTTCAGTTCCACAGTATCCATTTTTCCATGTTTTGGAACTGGTGTTTCTGTCGGAATTTCAACTCGGAGGCATCGCAAAATTTATCGTCGCGTTTTACAAGCGCGACGTCTAAGACGCGCGCGGTTTGCCCGTCGTTTCTTTCAGTTTCCTCTCGTTTCGCCGTATGTGAAACTTCCCCCTCCTTCTTTATTTTTCGTATACTTTTACACTCTATTTCTCTCTCGCTCTCCTCGCGCATCGATATATCACTGTAAAACCGCCCGTGTCCTTCCAGCGGAATCGAGGCAGGAACAGTTCGCTTCGCTGCCCAATGTGTCACCGATAAATTATTTCCTTCTCTCTTCCTCTTTCAGCGGCGCGTTATTTATACGATTTCGGCGCGGCCGCTGAAACTCCTCCTATTGACGTGTGTACGCGCCGAAAGAATCCGCTCGATCTACTAACGATCTGTGCTGATCGCGATAAAATCTAGTCTAACTTTCCTTATCTACATCGTCTACGTTGGCCGTGGAAATTGAAATATCCGTTTTTCCTCAGTCCAGCAAATGCGACCGATTAAGCAACAAGGGTTGCGCAGGCGACAGCGAGGATGACGGATGACAGCAAGATCGTCGACGAGCCGGATTGAGCCGGGTTCAAATGAGTATTTACCGATGTATCTGAAACAAAAAGTACAATCAACTCACAACTTGTTGTTGTTGTTGGAGAAAATTGAGTTTCTTTTTTCTGGTCGGTATCTTCGAACGATATATAACGCCTGTGTAATAATATATATCGCGTTGTGGCACACAAACAAACAAACAAAAAATAATATTTCCTCCTGAGAATAAAATTCCGTCGCGAATTCGCGAATAAATAACCATATATATCCGATACACGCTCTGTACACGGAATTCACCCTGACAATGGCGCGTCCCGATCGCGAATATCGGGAGCTGGGATTATCGAAATGCAAATCAATGCGGACGTATGCGGCCAGACGGAATATATATATATATACAGTACCTGTTGTCGAGGGACCCATTCCGGAGCCGGACGCGCCATCGTCGTCATCGCGATCGTCGCTGTGAACATCCTCGTCGTCGTCGATCCTGCCGTGTGGCCGCCAGGCCGGACTGTCACCGCTTCCGGAACCGTCGAGGGCCTCATCGGCCAGGAAGACACCACCGTCGAGCGACGTCGCCAATTGAGATTGCACCACCTGTCGGAGGAAATGCGGGAGAACGACATTGGTATAATCGTGAGTTATCACACATCGCATGAATGTAAAGCGATACTCGATTTCGACTCGATAAAACGACCGGCGACTGGTTATTGTATCAAGCATTGTTGGACGAAATGCTTGTTGTAAATTGTCAATCACATTGCACGGTGAATTGTGCTCGCATAGAATATATAAATGAAAAATAAGTGAAACAAAATACGAATTTGTGACGTTCCTGCTAACATATATTCGAGGTATTACGACAACGGTCCTTCGTGGAAGGCGTAAATGATTCGAGTATATCTGTCTTGATAACACGTACAGTGCAAAATAACGCGAATATATCTTTATGTGCAATATTTATATATAAACAGAACACAGCGCGCATATTAATTTTGCCAACACTGAATTAATATTTAACCGATGACTTCTCGAATACAAGCGAGGCAACGTGTGTGGGTTGTCCGGTAAATTATCGGTTACTCTGACAAATTATACAAAGGTCGTATTATGTATTTATTCAGTTGCTGCCGTGTGATTATGAAAATAAAAAAGAAGCTAACTATTGATTTTGTCGCTGAAGCACGTTGAACCGTCTCATTTTTTACACCAACAATCTCAATTAACCCACACACGCTGCGAGGATATAAGCGCTGTACAATTAAAAACCCACGCGCTCTCAAATCGCACCTAGTCACACGCAATTACGAGGACATGGATTTATGTGTTCCGCGTGAAAATGTCCTCCCTCTCCGTCGATAGCCGGCTCCTAATACACAGACGTACGTCCCAACGAGACTCGTAACCATTACTTAACGCTCGCACCTGCCAATAATATCTCCAATCTGCTATTCAACACTTGATTTTCTGACTTATTGCACGTCGCACGATTACGCGCGTTCCGCATCCCAACGTATACGGTGTGCTGTTAAGTTTGATCGAATTTTTCGCGGAATCTCAAGCGATTATTTCCCCTCTCTCTCTGCTCTCCGTCGTAAAATTAAATTCTCTCGTCGTGCGGCATCATCGAACGAGACAGCCGAAAGCGTGCCCGGGCGAGCTGCTTCATTGAGGGATGTGTAACCGCTCGAAGACAAACGGCACAGTGTTCGTTTGATCGCGACCACTGTGTACATACGTACGTTTACATACGCGCGTATACGCGGCGTATCTTGCGACGTTCTAATCAGAAGTAAACGGTCCGATTCCTCGACACGCAAATTAACATGCGTGTGGGCATCGCGCGTGTGTTCCACACGCGCCGGTTGCCAACTCTGACGACGCTGAGGAAATTGTCGCTGAGCGAACACGAGAGAAGCATATGAAAATCGTGATTAGATGTAATTAGATTTATCGTAAAAAATATTTGAAGCTCGCTTCGACGGAGTAATACACTTGATTTTGATCTTGACAAAATCGGGTTTTTTTTCACGATGCGATTACAATTTTTCCTACAATTCGATGAGAAATCCAACAGATATGAGCACCTGCATTTACGCGCTCGCAGGTGAGATCCATCCACGCGCGCACTGAGCGCGCGCGACACGTGCCTCGTGCTCAGTGTACCGTTCGTGATCTATGAATAATTTCTAGATTAGACGAGAATTTATGATTCGTCTGGCGTGTTCGTCTGGGAGTTACGGATCACCGAGCAGGTTTTTCCGGCAACGTTATCGCGTCAACGATCGTTTTACGAATCGTGACAAATCGTCGGGGCGAAAAAGAGTTCGCAGCGCGGAAGATGTAATTTGTAATCTGTGAGAGAATCGACGATTTCCGCGTGGTAACGAACTTGTTTTGTCGCAATATCGAAGAAAGAAATGGCGAACGTGATTTTTGCGCGCTATTTTTGTTCGATTAATCCGAAGTGTTTTGATCGGAAGTAGCGCGATGTTGAATAACACGATGACGTGACGTTGGTTTGAATTGGCAGGCAAATGAAAATTGCGGCACGGCTTAATGCAAGAGAACGACAAATCCACTCAGAACCGAGCGGCAAATTACGTCTTTATGTACTCACCTGATTAATGTGCCTCAATTGATCAATGAGCGCGGTGGTGTTCGCATTGCCGGCATAAGTAGCCGGCGTTGACATCATCGTTACCGTGAACTCAGGATTGTATCGTTGAGCGTTCGGACTGACATCCACCATGGTTTTTGCGTATCTGAAATCATCATACGTGAAACAAAAAAAACAAAAAATCATTTATAAAAAATATCTTTAGACCACTACTCTCGAATAAGACATTTGAAATGTAGCGAAGTACTGAGCGAAATGCATTTCCCTCCCAATGCGAATTCAATTAATGTGTAAATTTCAAGCGGTATATTTCTCTCTCGATACCGTGCGTGGCTTCCAGTTTTCAACATGATAAACTACATCCTGTCTCTTTTTCTCTTTCTCTCTCTCTCTCTCTCATTCTTGATGTTTGTTGCCTAAACCACTATCATCAGAGCCCAAACCAGACAGACAAGCTGCTTGTATTTATATATTTATTAGGATCTTAATGAGGCGTGATATCAGCTATATTTCAACGTGAAACGGTCGAAGACTAATTCACGCGGTCAACGACACAGCGCAGAGGAATTTTTTTTCGATATTCCCATTATTCATTATAAATCTTCTTCTCCCAGAGATCTTCCTCAAGATACGCGGAAAATTCCGGAAGTCGATCATTATCGGACGCAAGATTAGCAATGAATTTTTGCCCGAATAATCTCAGCACATATATTTTCCAACACGTCTGTTTTGATCGCTCGCGTTCCCAGAAACGCAACGCGAGAGAGAAAGAGAGAGAGAGAGAGAGAGAGAGAGAGAGAGAGAGAGAAAGCGCAATCGATCTGTTCGTGTTAGCTTCGGAGTTATCTTACGCGCTTCTATCTTCCACCGGGGTGCTGACCGACAAAAGAGACAAATCGCGTCGCTTCGTTCATGCTGCTTCGCGGAATACGCCTTCCGTTTTCGATCGCCGCGTGATTAAACGCCCGTATGAATCAATGAACCGGGAACAAATGTATCCGCAAATAGTCCAGAAGCCAGCGATATACCGTGGCTATACAAAGAGCACAGCTATTTATTATCATATTATTATGTCTTTACACATTTATCGTTATCATAAATAATGTGTAACTTGAGATTAACTGCCGCAAAATGTGCGTTGTAAAACAAAACGCGAGCTGAAATATATTTTTGCAAAATTACATAGCACTGTTATTTATTTATTGTTTGTGTATATATCTTTATAATTAATATTATAGTAACGGCTCGAAGAAATAAATAATAAGAAGGAAAAAACCAAAGAGAGCCTGGTCCGGAATACACTGCGTTTTACATTTGAACGTCCACCTCTAACCTGGACCAGGCTCTTTGGTTTTTTCCTTTTTAATATATCTTTATATTGTTTATACTCGTATTGCATATTTTATATATATTATATATTTTATTATGTATTTTTTTTTCTAATATTTTATTCAAATATACATCGCGTTAATTACACGTTTCAGTTAATCTGTCGCTTTCTTCGCGTCAAATTACTTCTGCTATAATATTCGTGCGGAAAAATATTACACGATACGGCAAATAGGCGTGTTCCAAAGCATTCAAGATATCTAGATAACCTCGATAGCAAATTGAAATATTGCCGGAGTCGCAGGACCGGCTCTTCCCGGTGCTCCTGTGAATGCCGACCATTCACGAAACGACCTCCTCCGAGAGATCGTCCCTTCATTCCTCTTCGCCATCCCTCTTCTCGTCGCGTACATGACGCACCCCTGCACAGTTTTCTCGTGCGCCACCCATCCTCACCGGCGATTTTCTTGGTAAACTTTTCTCCGCTGCTTTTTCCGCTAAATCGCACCCTGCGGCGACGTACCTCTCTCGGGTCATATTTTCTTGCAAAACGTTATACAGGACGCGCATTTTCTCTTTATGGACTCTTCGACCGACTTACAAAGTTCTACATATATATTTCTATATGTATATATATATATTTTTTTATATAATTTATATGCATATACTTCTGCAAAACAAACATCGATCGATAATCTTATTTTTTATTTCTATTATTTTACACTTGTTTCTATTATTTTTATTAAAAGACGCTAAAAGATTAATTATACAGCGCGCGCCTTGCCCGCGCCCCACCTGTCGCTTCCTTCACCTTTCTTAGCTCGAGTACCTCTTCATCTCTCTGTAGCGCAATCCGTTCGATCTCGACGGCGGAGAAACGAAGACCAGGTGAAACGAGCCGACAAAAACTGGTTCTCGGCGATCGAGCGCGAAAACTATCCGGTCGAGAACGGTGCGCATTTCCACCTCGATATGTTGACCGCCTGTTTCGATAATTGCCGTCGCGACCGAAAAAGAGAAACCGTAGAAGAAAGAAAAAGAGAAATACCCATATACATATGACACTTTGTCTTTTCGAAAACAATTTAACTGCTTGCGATTGACACCGTAAACGCAACGTTTTTTTCGTAATTAGCTTAAAGCTTGAACGATCGTTTAGATAGAGTCCGCTCGAGAGTGGACAAAAGAGGACTCGCGGAGCTCTCAATTTGCAAAAGATTAGACTTTTAGCAGCCGTAAAGTCGGAAGTTCTTTTCATCCTTTCACGGGTGCGGGAATATCCACTGCAGATTGGTCAAAGAATCCGTGAATGAAAGAGAGACGCCGAGGAATGCGGGGGCCCCTTTATGCCATACACACACACACATATATATAGGTAGTTCTCTTTCTCTGTCTCTTTCTCTTTCTCTCTCTCTCTCTCTCACGGCTGAAACGTACATCGATTTTCAGACGGTCGGTCGGTCGAGAGACGTGGAACGGGGATAGATTAATATTTCAATGCCGAGGAAGAGCGCCGAGAAATGCCGCCATTATTTCGCGGGATTCCAAAAGCGCGCGGAGGCCTCTATCATTTCGTACCGTGCGATATAAGACGTTTCGTTTAGCTTCTGATTACAAGTACAACCCGCACCTCGGACATTCCGAATGTGGATTTATAAAAGAACCGTATAAAATCTCTCTTACAGTTACAGTACGCCGTATCCGGGCGTGTAAAATAAACGGGAATAGCTTTTTTATCGGAAAAACGATCTTCGTTGCTACATCTCAGATATATAAAATTAAACATGTTAAGCTTCGTATTGGATTTTCGCTTCAACAAGCTCATTTTTACGTAAGAAGCGCTGATTAAGCGAACGAACAAAAGAAGTTCAATTAATAGAAACGATTTGCTCTTGGTCGGCACTGAAGCGCTAAACGCAACTAAATTAATCGCGATTAAGTCTGTCTCCTTGATGGCCGGATACAGCGCGTTCTCACGATCGCGAAGATTACCGATTATCTGCCATGGAAGCTCCGAGAGAATGACAAATTAGAAGACAAGAAAAGCGCGGACGTCGCGGTCGGGAAAATAACGATGGTAAAAAGTGTGAAAAACGCTTTGCAAGTGTTGAGCGTTTATTAAAGACTCTTGGAATATATTTCGTAAAATTAATTATTCTCACAATTACAATATTGCGCGGTCCTTGATAGTTTTTCTTTTAATAACAATATCAGTGCGATCAATCTATTTCTTTTCTCTTCAACGCGACAACGAACAAACAAGACGAAGATGTTACACAGAGTCTGTATATCTGACGTTTGACTTGCTTCTGAAAAAGGTTACATTTTTATTGATGCATTCGCGACAAATGGGCCGTGCGGCTCTCTATGAATGACTCGTTATTCACGTTGTGCTAGAACATTGATATTCCAGGAGATGCTATCACTCGGAGGCTCGGTTTATAACGCCGTCATCCATTGACACGTATAGCGAGAATACATTATTTATAACATATATCGTCTGCGATTCGTTCCCGTTCGTACGACCAATCGGATAAACATATGCTAATATATCGTCCGCAGTGTTCGGCATCAGTCGAGCGTGTCGAAGCCGCAGCTAAATTAGAAGAACGATCGCATCGCGATATGCGCAATACATCAATGACGTATACATATATATATATATATCGTGTGTTTTAATACCTTGTAAAATACCTTTATCACCGAAGAAGATAATTAAATATCAATTTCAAAGAAGAAGATAATTAAATACCTTCAAAGAAATAATGCAAATTATCTTCGCGAAATTTATATTTGATCATCTTCGACAATTTATAATAAAAAAAAAAAAAAAAAAAGATCAATTGACAATATGTATATGTTTAGTGAAATTTAAGCAATTTAATTAAAAAGTCATCCAGAGTTATTAGATAACCAAGAAGTCTTTCGAAAATTAAAATGCAGTCTGGAACACAAAATTGCAGTATTTTGCTTACTCTTATCCGAGACAGCAAATGAGAAACTACACAAACGGAAACCACTTGAAACGAGTAAAACACGTAAACGGAAACCGTATAAATGAAAACGCCTTAATTTGAAGTTTTTATGCAGTTTTACCGAGATTGCTGCTGCTTCGCGCAGGCAGCTGGCAACTCCATTAACAGCTAATGGATCGCCAACTGTTTGCCTCTTCAAGTATTCTACACACAACAAACTGAAAATTTTCAAGCGTAGCTTTTTCAAACGCGGCGTTTTCGCGCTCTCTTGCGCGTGTGCTCACTCGTCTTGATTTAATTATAAAAGTTTTTATTCGCGGAGTCTCTCTGTTTTTCTCTCTCTGTTTTTCTTTTTGTTTTTTTTTTTTTTTTTTTGACGTGAAAACGTTGCACAATCTTTTACGTCATAATTCGTATAACACACGCTCCAATTAGTCCCGTGGCCGTCGCCCGTTCGATCTCTCTGTCGGCGCACAAAACGAGAGATCGATGAGTATGCGCGCGAGCGCACGGCGCATCGTCATCGCGTTCACGCGTCGCGTTCGGTGTCGGGGATTTGCGACGTGTAATCCTTCGCCGATGATCCAGTCATCGTCGGGGAACTCGCCTTCCGAGGCGGCTACGTGATCAGCCGGTCATCACGAAGCGAAGCGCTTCTTCAGCCATGTCGGGCGCGGAGACGACGATATACGGTTTCATCTCGCGATTCAGATATCAGGTTCCGCGGTTCATTACGATCGAACGAACGCGTTACAGGGAATGTACATATACGTATATATTATATATGTATATATAGGGCGCGAAAGGCACGAGGGAACAAGGGCGATTGAAATCGTTCCCGCGCTTAAGCTGACGCCCAAGCGTTCGCCGCATGTATCAATATAACGAGAGAGATATCGAATAATGGATAATTACAGCCACTTAACCGGGAAGTATAATGCAACCGGGATGTATAGTGCGGAAAGTGAATAAAATGAAGCGAGCTCACACACATTCTCAAAGCGTGTTAAAATTACACGTTCGAATACACAGCGACGGAAAAAAACTTCGTTTAACATGCATGTGTAAAAAAAAAAAAATTATTTGTTACGATGATCGTCTTTTATTCTTTAATCGAAAGATGACATTTAAGCGATAGCGCTCCGAAGAATTGAATTTAAATAACAAATTGTAATCAATAAAAAACGAAGTTCGACACAACTTCATCCGTGGTATTATTAGCTTTTGTTGACCTTCACCTCCCAATTGGTCTTATTTGAGATTTTAATTAATTAATAACACTCTGTGATGAGAGTCCAGTTAGATTGTAAAAAAAGAAACATTTTCTTCTTTTTTTATCTTGTATTTACTTGGCAAACGGGAAATTTGCCAAGAATGTTAAGGAAAAAAAAACACTGCATCAACGAAGAAGTTTTCACATCAAACTACAGTGTGGCAATTGCGTCGCATTCTGCGGGACGTTGTAATAAAAGGTTAAAAAAACTGCGGGAAAAGTAAATCTTTTGCACGGAATATCAAGGCTGATAAAGGCTGATGTCGCGAAATGAAAGAATGTGAAGTGAAACGAGACACACACACTCGAGAAAAGCGACGAGAAACAGTAGAACGGACGATCTCGCGATATCGTGACCTCGTGGCTGAGATGAGTTTGACTGCGTCGTCGTCGTCGTCGTCGTCGTCGTCGTTGTGCGGCGCATCGCGATCCGCATTACGGGCTCATACGTGCGCACCGCGTTATCCGTGTTATCCGCGTGTATTCATCGTGTACGTATGCACTCACACGCGTTCCCCAGGTACCGGGCGACGCTGCGGCGCCCGTTTGCTCTCGTTGCCAGACTCTTTGGCGGCCTGGCGTCCTACAGGCTACACTGTCTCTTTCCCTCATCTTCCTCTCATCCACCTTCGTCTCTTTCAGCTTCGATCTCTCTTCCGCGAGCTTATATTCGAGTTTCCTAGTACCGTTTTCAAATGACGACCTCTTCGCGACACTTGAGTAACTTGAGAGCATGTGACTCAATGGAATTATCGAGTTTTGTTTGTTTCTTTTTTGTTTTTAAACTCTCAATTCTCTTGTTTCTTCTTTTATAAACATTACACAACGCGTGTCTTTAATTAATCTCGGTTCAAAATTAGAATTTATGACGATCGCCAAAATTCATCGGAGAAAGAAGGTAAATCAAATTATCGCTACTCGCCAAAATTCATCGGAGGAAGAATTAAATCAAATTATCACTCCTCGTCAATTAATTAATTTAATTCATCCACGCTTGGGGAATTTACAATTAGTCGAACCACGTCACGTGAGAGTTATTGTATTTTCTGGAAACCGGGATATGTATGTGTCCCGCTCAAAATGTATATCGAGAAGCACCGCTTTTCAATCAAACCTCCCCTCGCTCGAATCGTATTACCCGATTTGAGGTCGCGCGCGTATATATATATATAGTATACGCTATCGAGGGGGAAGAAGCGAAAACGAGCGGTTTCACTTTTCGCACGGATCGAATCGTGCGGAATCGCGACGGCTTCCTTCGGCGGATCGAATCTCATTTAGATTTCCAGCGTGAGATACAGTATACTTGTATGTAGCACGTCGAGAGGCGCGCGAGAGAGCCTCTTCCGGTGGTGGAAGCCGCGGCACGCGACGCCGCGTTATTTATGGTGGTGTATATGCCAGACATACATATATACACACACGTACATCTTATGTGCGCGCGCGTGTGTGTGCGTGCGTCTGTGCATACCGACTGTGGTGACTGTGCGAAACTCTCGCGTCAACTCGAATAAACCTGGATTTCAAGAGATTTAACGGCCGCCTCTGCCGGGAATACGTTATCGGTGGTCTCTCTTTCGCGATGGCTGCGCGCTACTGCTTGCTGCAGCTGGGGTGCTTGCTTCAACAAAATTGCATCCACACGGGTTTCTTCCGCGTATCACGCGCGCGTGATGTTTACAGGGAAACTTTTCGCGCGCGGAATACGAAGGAAAAAACTTTGGGCGAGAGGAAAAATTGAAGACCCGCGAGAGAGAGAAAAGTATCGCCGCGCGCGCGTGTAACGTTGTGCTAAAAAATTTTTTCGTCTATGCACAGAAGCGGGACGAGATTATCTTTAAGATAAGTCGCGCTTTGCGAAAAAGCTCGTGCGAGACTTTACAACGGAGCGTCTTTATATTGTTATCTAAGGGAAACGTCACGTTGAGGTATTTTATAAGAAAATAATCTACTTTCCTAGCGCAAAATTTCGTTTTTAGCGCCCAGTCGAGACCGTTGGTCGCGTTCGATTATATCTCTCGAATTATTTTCCGCCCGATCGATTATATATATTATCACCAAAGTGACTCCGGAATTCGCTCTCTCGTTTCAATGCTACTCTCATTTCACGGTCGAGTAACAGCATCTCGAGTGGACAATAGTTGATAAAGGCAAAAGCTTCTCGAGTTGCTCACTATCAAACGGCCTCTTTTCTAGTCGTGTCCGACACAAGATTAATTAAAGAGCGGATTCGATCAGCCGGTCAAATGGCACTATCGATCGCGATGCGCGATAATTTGGCGCGCGAGAAAACCGCATCCTATTTAAACACGAGGAATCGCAAATCGGAAGGAGAAGATAAAACGATGGCGGTTTGTTGTGGCGGCACCTTAACGACGAGCGGCCATCCGTCCGTTGATTAATAAGGGTGCGAGGAGCTACCTTCGCGTTCCATTCTCCCGCGCTCTTCACCCGTTCCCGCTTTCTCGCGTCACGATCGTTCCCACGAAAGCGCATTTCGCAGCGGTTCGGATTTTTGAGCGACGGCAGTTTCGATTAGCGATTCGCGTTTGTTAACTCCTTCGCATGCGCCCATTTATTCTCCGCCGTTTATATTCGCCCGCATCTCTCTTCGGGCGTGTTGTCATGTTTTCTTTTCTTCGTTGCGATCGCTCCACCCCGCGATAAAACGCGCGTTTAGAAAATAAAGTTATATGTCTTGCCAAACGTTTGGTTTTTGTAATTTATCGCTTGTACAAATTCTGTCTGTACTCACTCCCCGACACGTTCGCCGTTCCAGCAATGTGTGTCACTGTATTCCTCGCAGACCGTTTCCGCCAGCGTGCCATAGAAGATGCGAGACCTGACGACACTTGCCAGGAAGTTACCAAGCTGTTTGTGCAAATCGTCCAGCGGGCCGCCATGAGGCGAGTTCTTCACTACGGTTGCGTGCGCGCTGAGGGACGCAGTCGATTTCGCAGCTGCGTCCGAGGACACCGGGCTTTTCTCGCCCGGCGGCAACAACTCCGAACGACCGCACACCTTTCTCACCTGAAATTCAGACACGTCAATCAGAACTCACATGCGACTAACACTTTAGATAACTAATCGAATTAAGATCCAAAGTGTCTTACTTCATATAAATTGTTTTATAATAAACTTCAAGTTATTACAAGTGAAAAATATTCTATTTTTGAATTACATATTCATCTAAATAATTGGATTATTAAGTAAAAAAAAAAGAGCAACGGAAAAATTCACGAATGAACGATGAGGCTAGCAAAATGCGCAAGACATCCCATATATCTATGCCGCAGCACCTGGCTGCATATGTATATACGGCATAAACTCGATACATGCATAAAGATCAGCCTGCGAGGAGCTTTTGCCAGCCACGGCTGCGGAGTGCTTGTTGGAAAGTGTCGCGCGTCGCCTTGCGAAACGGCTTGTTCCCGTTTCGAACGACGTCAATTTCTCGACGATTTAATAGGCGATGCGCCCTGACAGTTTTTACACTCGACCGCGTCACGCCACGTTTTGGCGTGTTCACGCGTTAATCAAGACGTGCGCGCGCGCGTACACACACATACGACAGTATTCTCTCGGGGTATTCTTCTGTCCCAAAACTACCGTTCTCTTCTTGCTCGTGTTTTTGTTGTTCTAAAGTGAATAAATATAAAACACAGTGACAGATGATGACGATGCTCGTAGCATCCGGAATTTTGCGAGACTTTGCGGAAAATAGTAACGTGGGTCTTTTTATAACGTAACGTGTCCCCGACCAAGCTGGTCCGAAAACGTTGGCTTGCCAAAACTGCAACTTTTCGCGTCTTCTTCTTCTTCTTCTTCTTGTGCAGACCTTGTGTGCATGTTTGTCCGTACGTGCGGCACAGACCCCGAGGTAATCTAAGGTGCATTCACAACGATCACGTACAGGAACTCGCAGGTATTTCAGCCAGAGCTTGAGATTACGGATCGCTATTTATGACCTTCGCTACGCGAAGGCTCGTTGAGATTATCGCTTGACGATTATATAAAATCTGTATTTAAGTAACTAAAAAATAAACGTATTATCAATCAGCTCGATTGCCAAGACAGATAAGATAGTTTTTTTTCAAAGCGGAAGTGCCTTATCAAAAGAAATATCTTGCTCAACACAGAGAACAGCTCCGACATCAAGTTATTGAAGTAATTTTGTTTCGAACAAAAACAAAAATATACAATTTTTCAACTCCATTCTTCGTTTCTTTCTCATCCCACAGTTGTTCAAAGCAAGAAAAAAGTCTTTCTTTCCGTAATTTTAACGTAACGATCTTTTATACGAACGGAAACTTTTCCGACCGAGAAAAAAAAGTTGGCCGCGAATTCGTTCTTGTAATTTTTACGTAAAATGAAAATAAATCGGGCGCGAGAGAGGTCGAGGCGTGCTCTCGAATCGAGAAGGCGTTTATCGTTTTATCGCGCGCTTTCGTACAATAGCCATTAAGATTATCGTTGACATCTCCCGCGAGACGGTTCCCGCGCTGCCTTTCCGTCCTAATTACTTTTTAACGCGGCCCATAAAAGGAAGCGGTGCCCCGCTGGACGCTCCGCTCGGGCTTCTCGAGGCGGGCATAATCGTAAAACCGGCTGGTCGGGCGTAATTAAGACGGCACGCGTGGGCGTTCAAACGTCGCTCGCTCTCTCGTCTCGTCTCGTCCTGTCTCGTCTTCTCGATCTCACGTTCTTTTTTGTTTCTCGCTCTCCCACTCCTTTCGAGACCTCTTCCTTTTCCTCCATTTTCTCCATCTTCTTGTTCTCCTCCTTCGAGTTATTTGGGCATAAAAATAAAGTAACAAAAGCAAACTTTGAAAACCTACAGAGAGATCGAGGCAATATCAATCTCTCACTGTGATTCTGCACAATGAATTTTTTGCAGAAATACCGATGTGAAATAGAGTCGTCATATTTTGTTATTTAGTTTTCACATGAAAGAGAAAAGAGAAACATATGTACTCTCAAGTAATGCGAGCGTTCCGTACGCTCGATTTTTCGCGAAAATTTATATCTGCGGAATTTCGCTCCGACAAAACGCGCGCGATGCAATCTCGTGCCCGTGTAATTTCATCGTGCGAGATATGACGTAACCGAGAAGCGGGATTATAGTCCGGCCAAAAAGGGCAGATACAAGTATAGATAAAGGGACGTGTTGGTAAGAGAAAGAATGAGAGAAAGACAGATCGCCGAATTGTAGTCGGACGAACGAGATGACAGTATCAACGCGAATAAATCTCCGACCGTAAAGCGCGCGCGGAATCTTATCGAGAGAAATTTCGCGCCCGTCCCCATTCACTTACACGCGAAGGCTTTGCTCCCTCGTCGGGACCGGGCTTTACCCTTGACCCGTTCTCTCACAGCAAGTGGCAACAATGAGTTCCGTTTCTCACTCGCGGGACAAATGAGGCGGATTAGAAAATTAGGATGTTATCGCTTAACGCCCTCTCGCTCGCACGCATCGAATAATATCGCAGCGGTCTCAGAACATGCATATGCGTAAGAAATAAATGCCAACACTGTTTTCACTCATCGAGATTGCGATAGCAACGTGTTGGGGTAATAATCCAGTCTCTCGAAAAGTTTCCTCCTCGTTAACACTGAAATTAATTAGTCGTGTCATTAATTAAAATTATTTCACTCAAATTTAATATTAGTTGTGAAAAATTTGTTAATTAAAAACTGTCTCTTCTTTTCAAATTATATAATATGTCTCTTGATTTCACATCTTGAAAATTATATATTAATTATATGTATATTAATCTTTGACAAGCGAACTTATAGGATAATTTTTTTATTCATCAATTAGAGCTTCAATTAGCCGTGCTAAAAAAAAAGAATTTTTGCCGAAAAGAGAAACCGCATCGTGAGCCATTAATAACCCTAAGTCTAAATTATCGGAGAGTAAAATATCTATTTTACTTGTAATTATATATTGCACGCTTCACTTGAGTGTGTAAATCTCACCCCCATCTCTTGAACACTAGTTCTAAAAGCGAATCTCTTATCTCTTTTTCTAATCTCAAATTATCATCTAAAATTGAATCTAGATCTGGGCGGATAAAAGGTAAAAAGTGGCCCCTCGCACCGATTTCGGCCGAAAGGAAATACCCGAAAAGATAAGCTCATCGATCTTTTTGTCGTGTATTCGACGACGAGGGTGGTAATTGTGATATCGATACCACAGCGCGTAGATATCCATGTCAGCGATAAACTGTATCGATAATGGGACGACCGAGGAACGAATGAAAAGACCGTTTGAACCGTGTCCGCGAAACTCGAACACGACGAAGCGAAGATCTCGTTTATCAGATAAGACGAGGCCTCCTTTCGCGAAAATTAATTAAAATAGTGCGTGTGTGTCCTCTCTCTTTCTCTCTCAACATTCTGAATAACGCGTTAATTATCTATTTTCCATCCATTTCAAATTATTATTTGAGAGAAAGAAAAAAGCTGTCATTCAAATTGAGATCGAGGATTCTCCGTGGTATTACGTATATCGTGCTTAGTTATGGATCGAAATTGAGATTTCCGAGATCGACAGTGCCAACGCGCGCAACGGACGACGCGGATAATAATACTCCTCGGTGAGGAGAACACGAGAGATCGCGCTCAACCGCTGATGAATAATAACGCATCCTGTTCCACCTACTACGAGAGACAATACAATTCCAAGGATCCTCGACCCTGCCGCCCGCACACACCCGCCCCGTCGTATGTACCTACGTCGTTCTCTGAGCGGCCAGTCTGTGTGCGAAGAATATAAAGTGCTATACCTATTTTGCCTTCCAGGCGGCGGCGCGTCCATCGAGTGACGCATCAGACATCTCCTATGGGAATGCACTCGGTGTGTCGCGGCGCGATATACATCCGGACCGACATACGGTTACATCGAATCACCTCCAATTCTGCAAGTCACCACGATTCAGACCCGGACGATTTGAAAAAGTCATCGGCACAAAATAAATATTCCTGTGTGATTCCCGCTTTTGACCAGAGATAAATCTTACAAAAATATTTCTTCCGAGCAAAACACACAAAAAATCATAGTGCAAATTGTTGTTTTCTTATAAAATATAAACGTAAGCAGAAGAAATAAAAACATATCTTTAAATTTGAAGCGAAATATGTTGTTCGATGCTGATATAAAAAGATCGTCGAAATAAATTTGTGTCAAACGTAATATTGCGCGACGATATCGAACTTCTCGGGCGGACACGCGACAAATTCCACGAGCGGTTGAACAAGAAGAGCACGGAACGACAACGAGACGATAGGGTGATCGCTCGGCGGCTCAAAGTTCAACCAATTTAGCCACGGTCGGTGACGTCAGAAGCGCGCGTTCGTTTCGGCTTCGCTCTCGCGATTAAAGAGAGAAAAGAATCGCGATCGTCGCTGTTGTCTGCGGTGGAGAGATCACCGAGATAGCGGCTTTATACAAAATTTAGGGATGCACGAGCATCGAAACTCTCGGTCCCGGTAACAGAGTTATTTGGTAACACTATCAAAACTACATTTAGCTAATTCCAAAAAAACTTATGTAGGTTACGATTAAGAGTGCAATAATGGAGATGTGACATTTCGTGATATCGAGCCGTTTATTTTGAGACGTGCAAAAGTCGAAGTTCACAACATCAAATGTGAAAATCTAACGGGATCGTCGCATCCGTAAAGGATAAAAAAAAACAGACCACGGCAGAACATTAATCATATCTACAGATCTCTCAGATTAATTGCTACAATTCAGAAAGACACTTGTAGGCGCGATCAAGAGAGCGACGCGATTCTCGAAGCGGGATCTTCTTCAAATAAGACGCACGAGCGAGCCCGAGCCGGTCCCGCAAAATAACTACGATCGATAGTATTCGAGTTCGATCCTCGGGCACTCGGTCGGTCGGCCCGAGTCAAAGCAGCCCGCAAACGGCGAAGGATGCGTGGAATGCAATGGGCGCGCCATGAGGTGGTGCGCGTCCCTGCACACGTCCCTCCACGTCGCAGCGCCTTATTTTTCTCCTTTCCTCACGAACAAGCCGGGTTCCTTCTTCCGTTTCCTTCTAACCGTATATTTATCTCTCTTTCTCTTGTTAAAAATTCGATATTCATACGTGTGCAGAATCCATTACAATTTTTTTTTAATCTCTTTATATACACATCTCTTAAGGGAATATTCTAGTGTGAGACTTGTCATAATAATGTTATAAAAAAAAAGAATAACTTTTTTTATATATGCCATGTCTTCCGCAATTTCACAAAAATAGGTCAGCTCGAACGAGAGAGTTCATTGCGATCTACGAACGCGAGATTACGAGGAAATTACACGCGGCGCATAATAAGAAGCTGCGACATGAAGGTAAAAAGACGAGAAAAAGAGAGAAAGAGAGAGAGAGGGAGGAAGAGGAAGGAAGAAAAGAAAAAGCAGTGGACTACGGTCCAGGACATCGGTCTACGGAAAAATTGTCGTCGATGCGTTGGCGCTTGCTCGCTCGCTCGCTCGCTCGCTCGTTCGCTCGGCCGGTCGTCCAGCGGTCACATGGCAACAGCGAGATCTCCGTTCTGCATTCCTCTCGCCGTCTCCCGATCGCTGGTCTTCCTCCTTCGGCTATTCCATATTCCGTCTCGCTCCCTCCCGATTCATCTGAGCCGACGAGATGCAACGATTAAGAGAAGAAGGAAGGAGAAAGAGAGAAATTTGCGGGAGAGAGGAAGAAACGCAACAAGCGGAGAAAGGTACGCACGGAAGGTACAAGAGAGAAAGAGAGAGAAACGAGAGATCTGCACAAAAGGTTCTTTTAGGTGCGATAGATTTGTTCGAATTTTCTTTTAGGAAAACTCTTCTCTTCCTATTCCGATGTTCTCTTCCTATTCTTTCGCAGATGTATCTTTGTTGTTATTGTACCATCAATTTATCAATTTCGATAGCCTTTTTTGATAGCTTTATTTGTCTCGATCGTTAACACACGAGCCGCGAATTGATTTCAGTTGAAAATAATTTTCTTTCGAATCGAGAGATAAATAATGTTTTTTCTTAAGAATGAACTGTGACTTTCCTCTCGCGAAATGTGACTTTTAGAAGTTGAAACGGACCACGACTTTTTTTAAAAAGAAACGAGCGTCGCGAAAAATCGATAAATGTCTAAGAGGGAAAAATGAAGTGTCTCGTTACAAACTGCGCGCGATTTCCAAGACCGAATGACTACACAATCGCTTCGAGGAATCATGGTTTACAAAAAGCGATAGCATCTAATACCGCCCGCGGAAATAAAATCGTGACATCAGCCGATCGAGCGATCGCTTCTCAGAACGTATTCCGATCATACACAATAGCACCTTAACTATAAATCTCTCCCGAACAATTTCATATTCATGCGCGAACCCATGTCATGGATCGCTATCGGGAGAATTTTCTTTTCGTATCGAGAGTGAAAAATCGATTTAACGTGATACTTGTCTCGATTCTCACCGAGAGAAAGAGATCTAAAGATAGCGTGAAACTCGTCGCGTGCTGCATCCGAATGTCGCGGGAAACGAAAATTAATAATGTATGAAAAGATCAAAGAACTTTGCGAAAAACACGTTTGCCCGATCTCTTCGAAATTTCAAGAGTTTTTCGCGAGTCTCTTCTGCAATGAAAATCATTTATTTTTGTTATTTTTCGTTACTTTTTTCAACGAAACTTTTGCATATCTCACGCTGAATCATTTTCATGAGAGAAACTCACGCAGTTTCGTCAGACTAGCTCGGACGCGCGGCCAGCGAGAGTTGGCTCCGGTCCGTCGAAATCGACGCGATTCGACGTCGAGACAAACGTGGCAAACGAGAGGGACGAGACGGAGAAGCTCGACGGAAGTCACACGTTCGTCGTGCGTATTCGCGGCCGGTGAAGCACGCAATTAACCGAAGTAGGTACCGAAAATACCGATGTAGGAATAGGTCATTGATTCCTCAGCCGGCACCGTGCCAACACCTCTCTTCCACTCTTCCTTCATCATCATCTTCTCCTCTTCCTCTTTCTTCTTCTTCTTCTTCTTTTCCCCTCGCGAAATATTCTGCGGTGTGCACGCGCGTTGTTCCTCGTCGTTATATCGACCGCGTAGGAGCCTGGGTGGAAGCCAGAGAGAGACTGTGGCTACACGTCATATATCTATCTGCGGGGAGAAAAGAGAGTAGAAGAAAATCCAGAGAGAAAGGACGAGAGAGAATCGAGGAGTTTTCTCCGCCGTGATTTCTGCGCTGAGGTACAGACGTTTATCACCGAAGTTACATACGTATGAATACGTGTGTGTCATTGATATCGTACTCGACACGGTGGCGTAACGTCTGGCAAGATCGCCAAGAAGTTATCCTCCGTTCTCAATGTCGAATTAGTGTTATATACGGCTGTGTGAGAGATAGACTAGATTTTTGTCCCAATGACATCGTCGAATAAAATTAAGAAATTCGCTAACGCAGCTTGATATACATTTGCGGTATCGATTTTGTTGCTTAATTTTATCGTTATTAAATTTCATTTATCTGTCACATTTACGACATCCGTTCTGAGATCGAATCTCGTTGTTTGTTGCTTAATTTCATTATTATGTTATTAAAGTTCATTTATTCTGTCACATTTACGACATCTGTTTTTAGATCGAATCTCGTCTCAGAACGAAAATTATATCTGAAATGTAACATCACGGAATATACTCCTGACTAACCTGACTGATCAGACGCTTCGAGATTAAGCGAATGAATCTGATAACATGTAAATACGTTTGTTCAAATTACATGGCGATCCGCGTTCATCACAAGATCTGGGTCGAGCGACTGTGCGCGAACCAAATCGAAATTTAAGCAGTTTGTACGTCGCCGTAAAAGATTTATAGTCGTCAAGTATTTTCGCAGCCGAAATATATATATATATAGACACAGTAGAACATCACGTAAAACAATAAATATAACGTATAAATTACAACTCTTTTTTTTCTCTCTCTCTCTTGATATAAATTTATAATTTTGTACATTTTTTATTCTTATCTTCCGACAATTTTTATTTCTGCCATATTTATTTATATCTGCGCGAGAAACTCGAGGATTAACATTGTTTCTGGGAAACTGGTCCAATTCCCGAAATGAGATCCATTTGTATCGTGAAATGTGGGTGTAGAATAGGCGATATAACAAGACATTAATTCTATTTGAACAGATGTTGAAAGAAAAGTAAAGAAAGCGAGAGAGAGAGAAAGAAAAAACCGAGACAACAATTCCTCCTTTTTCGTGTTCGTCCAATTATGGAAACGAGAGGTAAGAAGAACCTCGGGCGTCATCACAGATAAAGGATATTTCTTTGGGAAGACATGGTTCGCGCGAACATCGATCTCGCGTGAGGACATTCCTCTCCGTCAATTGCAGCTAACAAATCGCAAGAAGATTTTTGAAAGAAAATCCGCCGTTCTCTCAAACAATCTATTCGCAAATGAGAGAGTATCTAAACGAGAGATTTAAGAAGATACTTCTACGAAGTTCTTACTCGTTTCAACGGGAGAGAGAGCTCTTTCGGAAATAAACGTTTCCAAATAATGTTTAATGTCCGGAACGGAACGAATTCGTTTGTCCATTAATAACTTGACGATGCAAGGATTTCGACAATGTCCTAGTTTTCATCAGATAATCTTCAGCAGAGATTATTACAAAAATAGAACAGTTTATTTTCCTTTCTCGCGATATCTCCGTGCTTAAAGAGAGAATCTCATAAAATATTTTCTGCGTCCGAGATTATCCGAAACAGGAATATTAAATTTAGAAAAATTAACTTACGCGTAATAATCAGAGAGAGAGCGAGAGAGAGAGAAACTTTTCGTTTTATAAGGAAACTAAATCTATCTCGTTAAAACTTTCGTTTCTCCGCTCGTTATAATCTAATTCATAAAATATGAGGATCCCTTTTGAATTCAACAAGAAGATTACGACGTGTCACGGTTTTTGCTAATCTCTTTTACTCTCTCTCGGTTACCGTGTGCTCCAACCGTCGAATTTTCACGCTAATCCGGATCCAACAGGTCAATGAGACGCGACATCTTGTCAAACTTTTCTCCCAATAAAGAAGCCGAAAGAAAAGAGGGACCATTTTGCCGCATCCGGGGAGAATAAGTTAAGCGCCTTTCGTGTAGGTGTGTGTGTGTGTGTGTATGCGGAGGAGGGGTTGGAGGGCGCCGTGGGATGAATAATAATGAGAGGTATCCAGGGATGCGGGAGAACACCTCGTCGGGCGCCTTTTCGTAAAAAGGCCGTTAAGGTGCTACCTTAACGATTCCCGGTCGTCCCGCGCCGTCCCGCGGCGAAGAAACGGGGCCCGAGAGAGGGCCCGCACGCGTGGAATGCAGATACGTAATGCTCGCAGAATGCGCCCGGGCCGCCGACCGCCGGGAATTATTAGTAGATTCGTGAGAGAGAGACCCCCTGAATGCAGCCTCGAACAGGTCTATACACGCGCGGTCTCCGTGTACACACGAAGAACGCACAGGTACGAACAGGTACGAAGAAACAGGGACCTGCCGCCGATCTCACGGGGGCCTCGAACGGCCCCCTTTTCCTCGTCCCTCCCGTGCTACAGTTCGTGCGAATCTTTGTTTGCGATTCGGCGAGTCCGAAATCGATGCGCGATAAAAAGCACGCGATTAGACCGATATATGTAAAGTACGTTTTGCGCGTAAGTGCGTATAATATATATATCGGAGCGAGAGACACAATTGGCTTTAAGTCGAAACAAGTTGCATTAAGTCACCGACACTTCTGTTAATTATCAGAGTAAGTTTTTTTCTTTAGTAAGAAAATAAAACGCGCATTTGTGAAATCGAAAACAATGATAGAATTGTACGTACAATCAAGCGCGTTATTCAGAGCGCAAAGAAGTTACGGAGGTCTGGTAGTAGTTAAAGCGAAACGAGACGTTCGAAGACAATCAGTGACCGCGAATCGATTTCGGTGATACGGGAAGGAAGAACCGCAGAGAGAGAGAGACGACGGGCGAGAATCCGGCTTCTAAACGAACGGAGGATCGATTCTGTCGTCGCTGCGCGGCGCGGCGTGACCGCCCGTGTAAGAAACTTTTAATTGCGTTCCGCGCGCGAGCGGAGCGGCCCATTTCGTCTCGGGACTCGGGGTCGAGAACCGGAACGAAGGGACGAGAAATCGTGGTTGTAGGCAGGTAGAGAAAGTAGATGGAAAAGAGAGAGAAAGAAAGAGAGAGAGAGAGAGAGAGAGAGAGAGAAAGACGAGAGAAACGACGCGCGAAAGAGGGCGAACGCGTGAGCGAGTGCATAACTTATGCGTGTTCACTGAACGGAGAATTGTCTCGGAAAGGGTAATAAGGAGGAATAATATGAAGAATAAGGCGGCGTGCTCTTAGAAAAGACGAATGTGAGAAATATTTGGGAGAAAAAGAATAACTGGAGCGTAAACGCAGTCTTTTGGGACAAATTTAAAATTCGAATATATTCGAGAGTGACGATAAAAGTATACGACAACGCGCGAAATGTACTCGGTTCCTCTTATTTTCGCTGAACACGCAAAAGCAAAGACCTTTCAAATCATATAAATAATTATGACAATGATCGTTTGCGAGAATTAAATACGCCACGGTGTAAATATTTCATTGAAAAAACTCAGTTCCATCTTACCTTCTCCTCGAGCTGAGGGCCGATCTCCATCGCGTGCATGATAGCGTCCGAAATGCGCGAGTCCAATTTCCTGACGGCTTCTTTCAAATTCAGGCCCAAAGAATTAGTGTCGCTGTCGATTGCCGCAACAAGCCTCTCGACCGCCTCGACGTAGCCGGACCACGCTAGATCTAGTTCGAACGTCGGCTCCGTCGACAGACAGCCTCTGCAACGATTATTTATATTTCTTCCTCATACGCTCCCGCAAAAATATAAAGCCGCCATTCACGCGGCCGCGAATCATCGTGATTATCGTGTGTGACTATATGATTATGATGATCACGTGTAACCAAAGAGCGGTCTGTAATAATCTCCTTTACATACGCGACAATTATGCGTAACCAGAAATGTCAAATTATATATAATAATCTGTCGATCCGAGAGATTACACGTAATTATAATAATCATCGGCTTAATCACCGAGTTATTCGGCGACAATGACGATTATGTGAATTTTGCAACGCCTGCGGAAAAAAACCTGTGCGCGAAATGTAACACCACGTTGCATTCACCGAAAAAACGCGCGACGCTTTTAGTATTTTTTTTTTTTTTTCCTAACCGCTCTCCGTAGCAAAACCATCCGTAGAATCCGTTTAGGAAACTTTGAAATTCTTTCGATTGAACACGTGAGTCATTCTCTTCGCCTACACGAACTTGACCTTGACCACCGTAAACGCTTAAATGAGCCTAAAAGAGCTTCTCTCAGACGTCTTTTAAACAAAAACGTTGTTGTCTGAGACTTAAAATATGACAAAATTTCTTTATTACATCGTAATCAGTTCGTAAAATCGTTGTTAAGAGCGAGATATAATATTAGTTTTTCGTTTGTATAGTTGAGCACCGTGTTTGCAATGACACGATAAATAATCAAGAAGCTACGAAAAAATGCGACGTTTTTGCGGGATATTTCTTTTTCTTGTCGCATTAAACGCGTCGTTTGATAGAATCCTGTAAAGTACATTGTGTAAAAATCACGTTCAAATGTTTAAAAGAGAGTGAGTAAAAATTAGGTATATAAAAAATATTTTGCAGTCTCATTTACACACCTTATTGCATTGATGCAGAATCCGACACAAGGCATCGCGCTTTTAATCCCTTTGCACCTGGCACAATAGGACATTCTGAGCAGGACATCGTAACAAGCCTCCTGCTGCGGACTGCTTCTGTCAGCGATGAACAGCACGCTATCGGTCTTTTCCAGAACGGTTTTGCCGACAGTCAAAGCCTGAACTAGCACCCTGGTAGCTTCGAGGCTCTTGCCAATCTGTTTAAATATTTCTTGCGGCACGTCACCAAACGGTTCCACCTCCTCTATCGTTTGGTTCAGACAGGCCTTAAACTTGTCAGTAAAATCTTGTTGATCCTGCGCCGGATTAATGGTATTATGATAGGCGATGGGGAAGAGCTGCGTGAAGAACTCGGCAAATCGTTCCTGCAGCATCTTTTGCGATACCGGTTGCTGCAGATTGTCGGGAGTGTTGGCGGGCGACACGTAGTCAACCAACGCCTGGTAGAGCGCTCGGATAGACGGTCTACTCTGCACCGCCATCGAGCGATATACTTGATCGAACATGGTCAGAGTCTTGTTCTCCGACTTTCTCAGCAGAGCGATCACCGTTCCTGCAAAGATGCAGAACGCATCCCTTTAGAGATACATGCGATTTTGAGAATCTCCGATTTTTTCTAACTCGATAACACGCGCGTGTCACAAGTTGCGCACGAAAAGTTTTCAAGCTTATAAGAATGCCACCTTTTCGATCACATTATAAATGACGGAATCAAGATAAAAGTAAAAAGTTTTCAAGTAAAAACAAATCACAAATTCACTATTTATAACAATGCGTCTTGAATAAATTTGTTTGCTAAGTTCTGTTTTTTTAAGAGAAGGAGCTTTCAAAAAGAAGTCTGTCTGAGAAAATTATTCTTTTGAAAACCCTAGTAGTGAAGACAATTCACATAAAAAAGAAAAACCGAAAAAAGATCTGCTCTGAGATCTTGATACTGCATTAGAATTTAACGATCTCTTAACACTTGTATTTCTTGCGTCTATTTTTTCTCTCTCTCAAAGTTCTTCTTCTAATCTAAATCGATCGGGATAATTCTCATAGAAATGGACCTCCACTCGAGATTTCGTAAGTGGCGAGAAAGAGCACGAAACCAAGCCGCTTAATTGCGAACGTGCAAAACGAAGAAAATAGACAGCGAATGCTTCTCGATTTCCGCTTCACAGTTTTAAGTGGCGTCGGCAACGGTGATGTGCTTCTTCAAAATGTGCATCTCTAGTTATCTTATTGGAAGTAATGACAAATGGCCAATGCGGGATAGTGATGAAGCATTTATATCTTCCTATATCGATAATATCGATATAGAAAGTCTATAAATATTAATTGCATGGGCGAATATTCGAAGAAGCTTTGAAAGTTTGAAAACAAGAAAAGAGAGAGATGTGAATTTTCACCATGTATTATGTGTCCACAATGTACTGTATTGTATTTTCGTACTGTATAATAAATAAGCCGAGTGCATAATGTATTTTTAAACAAAGTCGTTTCGACGCGACTAAAATTAACAACACACGTATAGAAAAAGACGCATATCTCGCCATATCGCCAATCATCTGTTTCGCTTTCTTTTTTCTTCTCTCCCTCTCTCTCTTCTTTTTTTGAAAACATTATTTGTCAAAACGGATCATGTCCATGTTGATTGAGACTTCAAAGACGATATCGCGCGTAAGGCCACTTGGACTTGTTTTTCTTTAATTAACCGGGATTTCGTCGAGACGTCACCGAATAAATAAAAATAAAATCCCGCAGCTGACGACCGCTTTTTTTATCCCCAGCAAATTTTATCCACGTGTTTCTTTACGTTTCCGCAGGGAATTACATCGATCTCTGAGCAAACTAACGCGTAAATCGAGATTATTTCGCGTCCGTATTAATCCTTTTGAAAACTCGAATCTTTTTTCTCGAAAGTATCGCGTGTAACATACTAAAAAAAAGATGTAAATATTTTGAACATTCTTTACGTACATAAACGATATAATACGGAAAAGAAGGAATTTCTCTGGAATTTTACAACATCATTGTGGTATAATAGGATACACCACATAGAAATCTGATATTGAAAAATGTAGGAACGCATGTTAGTAACTTTTAGTAACCCACACACACTTGAGAATTTAAATAGTTTTTTTTGCAGTATTTAAAATCTGTATAATTATAAAAGATATTCAGATTATTTTACTCCAAAAGTCAAGAAACGCTTTCAGATTCCTGAAAACGATTTGATAAATCAGAACTCAACAGAGGATCGGAAAGGATTTCGACGGGGCTCCGAAAGAATGTCTCGGCGCAGCGAGTGCGCTAGCGCGTCCACGAGGATATAAACACTTCGCGGCGCAGAGAGAGGAAGTGTGTTTTTCGCGGTAGCGAAAATAGCAGAGAGCGGCCTGTGCTTGAATTCTAGACACCGCGTTACCGAGGCAACGACACGCGTCTCGCGAACAAGCCGCCTCCGCCTCGCGGAGGTTTAACCCGCGCTGCTATCTTCCTCTGTCTTGCCTCCTCCTTTTCCGTTTCTGCTCCGTGTAAGAGTACCGGTTAGCGTATGACGGTATAAATACCGGACTGACCACGTAATCGAGGTTGACTAAAGAGCCACACGAGCGAATCGCTCAATGTTAAAGCCGCGACAATTCCAAAAACTCAAAAAAAAAAAATAAAAAAAAATAAAAAAAAGGAAAGATGTCAATCAGTTAGAGTAAAATAATAATATAAACTTAAGCAGGAAAAAAATGAGCTAGTTAAAATGAATTTATGGCGAGTAGCAATAAAATATAAAATAATGCAGATTACACTGCGCGAACCAGTTCCTCATATTTCTTCGTGGATTTATTTGACAGTGTCGAGAGTGCGAATATACAGAAGCGACGTGTTGCGTTTTATGCGAGAACGATGCACAGGAATTAAAGAGATAGATCGTGCGAACGAAAAAAAGAGAAGGGATCAAGAACCGCAGAAGAAGAGAAGGGATAGCTGTTCGCTTTCTTCTCCCCCGTATAAGGCGACAGCGCGCGGAGAGCGACTTTGGTCTTCTTCGGGAAGAGGAACCCCGCGGAGAAATCTTCGAGGGTATTGAAACCCGAAAACCGTCCAAGATAATTATCTATCTTTCGGCGTGTGAATATTGGCCACCGATGAATATATGGAAGAACGGTTGTGGATGAAAGCGTCTTTTAACGAAAATATGCGTTGTCGGTTCCTTTCTTTTGTCGAACTGTTGTCAATGTATTGACGCGAAATTTCTATAAATATAAGTATTAAAGAAACCGATGACATCTGTCACCTACGTGTAAAAACACATCGGAAAACTGAGATTATCTGATAATCCAGTGGCTTTCAGTTTCCGCTACCCGAAACCCGGATTTTCTATTTACTCTCAAGAGACATTCCTTAATACTGTCGTTCTACTGGAGTAGATCCCGACAGTTTTCCCGGAGATAATACATTTTTCTTGTTATATCTATATATACATTTAATTCTTTGTGCGTTTACTCGCGCGGATCTCAAAACCGATTATTCATGATCTTCGTTTAATTTGATCGTCGCGAGAAGGTTCTCACTATACTATTTCTGTAATTCTGCTATTTGAGTCACAGCACGAGCCCGTTTTCGCGCAAACCAAGCACAATTAAACAAATGAAAGTAAAACAAATGAAAATGAACTACATATACCCTTACCTCTGAGAACCTTAGCGGTGGTGTCCAGGAGACCTTGCAGAGTTTTACTGTGATGATGAATCATACTGTGAAATTTCGCCCGGGACTGTTGTTTCAATAGCTTCTCCATCTCCTCGCCGCAACAATTGCTGCCGCATATCGCTGCAAAAAGAAGAAATATCTCACTATATTGTTACATAACGCGGCAAACGCGAAAACAGGAAGGGAGAACCGAAGCGGGTCCCCCTTTTATTTGACGCGAGTTAAGTCAAATTGGGGCACAACCACCACGAGAAAAACAGAGGGGGAGATCGAATTGTTCGACCGCGTGAACTCGTTCTCGTCATACGAAAGTCCCGTCAAATCCTATTTGCGAAAATCACAGTTAAACGTAGGATTATAATATATATACATATATGTGTGTATGTATGTACATATATACACACACACACAAAACTAAAGTTCGATTGAGAAATTTCAAATCAAACGAAATTCCATCATGTCAGATTGTTTTATCGAACACACGAGATTTCATTTTATTCTATTAATCGGGTCCCAGGCTTCATGTGTAATTTAACGTTCGCGATACATGCATTCCCGCGCGGATTTTCGATGTATCGTACCATTTTCCAATTATTCCCTGTACATTATATTACATATTCACGAGTATCTATTTTCCGAGAAGAATAAACTCGAATGTACGTTATGTAGGTGGGTATAAAAGAGCCATAACGATTGAACGTGAAAAAGCGCAAGAGCTCGAAAATACGTGCCAATTTTACAATGACTGTTTCAATTCTCGTCACATTTCAACTCCCGTCGCATTTACATTTTAAAACGCGAGTTTGTGTAAATAAAAGTCGTGCTTAAGCGAATACGAGTGGTTATGTTAATAATAACTTGCGACAAAAGGCGGGTAAATAATAACGTTTCCGCGCGATAATTTTGAAGGGGATCAGAAAATATGCCGCGTCGCGATCGATCGAAAATCCTCTCTTCGGTGACGCGCATTCCTCTTTGCCTGCGGGCGAACCGGTTTCGTGCACGAACGCTGCATCGAATTTAAAGACCGAGTTATACATGTATGTCGCAGGCTCTGTACATTCAAAGTTCTTTTTTTCATAAAAAGATAGAAAGCGTGTTTTGCAAAAATTCGCGACGCTGCGTGAAAAGGTCTCTTCTATATAAAGTAGGTTTGAAACAAACCGACAATTTTAAACGCGAAACAACGTCACAAAATATTCCACAAATAGACGCATAAAGGAAAAAAAAGAAGAAAGAAAAACTAATGATATTACAAAATTTCATTAAAAGTCAATGAGAATCTGCACAGTCTGCAGTGCGCGATAACTATTGGCACACTGAAGAAAAAATTATCTCAAAACACGAAATTATTTTATTTTGTTAAGGAAACTATTTGTTCGAAGAATGCTGATGACACTTGCTTTATTTATATTCACAAAACGTATATTTTCTTGGAATTACTTTTGCTTAAACAAAATAAATAATTTCTTTTATCAAAAGCAAAAAAAAGAATTTCAAGAAAATGTATTTACTTGATTTAAAACAACTTTCCTCTCAGGTAGGTCTACAAATCATACAATGCAAACGTCTTTCGACCCTGTTGTGAGTTTTCAGTGCGCCAATTTATAAAAGACTTAAATGTAAAATAAAAAAAATAAAAACATCGTACGCTGTTCAAAAGTATAACAACTCCGATCAGCAGAGCTCGTCAGAAAAGTGTATATAGTCTACAAAAGGTAAGGTAAAAATAAAGAAAAGAATAAAGTACAATAAGAAGGAAAGAGAAACCACTTAACTAGCCGTGGTAAAACTTTCAAACACAGTTCCGCGTTTACAAAGCGAGCGATAACACGTAAGTCGATAAGAGCTAAATGAACTGACATCTTATTTACATAAAAAATAATGTAATTACACTGAAAGCTACAAATCCTCGGCCGTATTTAGAACGATCGATTTACAGGAAATTTAAACCTGTTCAAAACAATTTAATAGCAATTATGTTGCGTCAGAGCGCCGTGTAAAAATAACCGTACATGCGAGAAAGAGAGAGACAGACGTTATTTTATATATGTATATCAGTTGTAATATCAGTTGTGAAGAAGATTAATCATTCTGGAACAGAGAATGATAGCATCACTTGTCGGAATTAGACTTGCAATATTTTTTACTGTTAAAAATAGATTATTACATTTGCGAACGAATAAGTTGCAAAATTAATGGGAAAAGAAGTGGACACACACGTGTGTTATGCAATGTGTGCTAGTTTGGAGTTGCATTGGTCAATATAGGATTAATAGTTCTAAAATTCTGAGAAACATTACAAATCACAAGATCAACGAGGAAGTGAACGCTAATGGAAAATGAAGAAAAATCGCTAGGAAAATAATCGCGACTCAATTGCCACAACGTAAGTTGTGCAAATATAATTTCACAAATTAATTTTTACTTTCCTACGAACACGCTGAAGCATAATAGTAAGTAAATATCCAAAGTTTTGATTAAAAAATTTCCGTTTTCTTTTTTTTGAAGTTTTCAAAAAGAGAAGCGGGAAGTTTAATCAGAACTATAGAAATTGTGCTATATCGAGATGCTAACTTCGTTGAATTTCCCTCTTACCCGAGTTTTTCCTCTCAACTTGTGTTTCGTGTGTTTTGTGCAAGTCAATCGCGCGTGTGCGAAATCGTGCACAATAATTCTTGAAACAAAACTTCCCGTGTTCAATATACATTTTTATTCACGCGAAATATCCAAAAATAGAATTCAATGATATAAATTTAAGCAACGATTTTGCGATATTGATTATTTTCACGAGAATTTAACAAAAAAACAAAAAAGAATGTTTGCGACTAAAAAGCAATATTTTTGAAACGTTCAAATAATTAATCAATGCTCGTTTATGCAGCGATCTTGCCGATCTTTTGTTCATTACCCGTGACAATTTGCAAGTTTGATCAGAAAGAAAAAAAAGCGAATTCTACGAATGATCTGCATAGAAACGCGCGCACAAATTTACGCTTATCCAAAGATCACATGTCATAATAGAAATTTTTATTATGACACATATTAGAGTCGCGATTATGGATGATATTGTGATTCGATGTTCAATATTAATAATAAACATTCAATATAGATATCAAATTGTGCAACATATCTATCAACAGTTTTACCAAAAAAAAACCTATATATATAACTTTGCCAATTCATTCGCCAAAGTTATTACCAGAGCAATTTATAATATCGAAAATCTGTTAGAACTCCAATATTACTCCATTGTCGATAATTATTAGGTACTTAGTCGGAAATCCGATTATACATTATTAACATATTGGTTAGTGTAATTTGTGTCAGTGACCTCAAAACTTCTTCAAATGTAAAATCGGATTTCGCAATACCTTTGAAACATTAAATATTCTACATTGAATAAAGTTTACCCTCTTTTCTCGCTCGGTGAAAAGAAATTACTTGCGGGCAAAACTCACACATGGATTTTCTGCTGTAATATCAAGTTCAGTGACGCGCGCGATTCAGGCGGTGAGATTGCACCAACAATTATTGACTCAACAAGGCATATCTATCGCGTCTTTTACAATACATTCGCTCGCAAGTATATGTACATATGTATTACAAAGCTTACTTTTCTTTGAACGCCCTATCTCGAACGTTCTCTGTGCCAAGTATTAAAAGAGACGATATTTCTATAAAATAAACAATGAAGATAGTACGCACAGCGTGCGAGAAGTCCACTTACTGTTTGGAGAATCTTTGATGGTCGGAATGAACGTGATGTTTTTCGAGTGGAAGATCTTTCGGACCTGATCGCAGTTGGTGCCGGTGGACGTCGTGCTGTCGTTCACATTGCCGGCCGATCTTGCGTGCACCGTCGCGCTCGTGCAGAAACCCACGAGGATCACGAGCAGAAGGCAGAAGCGCGCGGAGGACGCGCGAACTCGCATTGTAATTTTCATTTCGGCAAAATGGCTCCGAACAAATCGGCGCGTCGCGACGAAAGGAAAGAGTGTGTATGTGCGTGTTCAAATCGAGAGGAAAAAAATCGCGAGAAAATTCGCGCACACCGGCGAAGATACTCTCTCGCGGAACGTTCTCGCGCGAGAAATCCGTCTGTATTTCTTGGCGCGCGCAGGAGATAGCGCCTTGCCACTTTTCCTCCCTCGCGTTCGTTCTTTTAATCTGGTTTCTCCTTCCTCTTCTTTTACGAAGAAGTCGAAGCGCGGCCGACGATTCCCGGTGGAGTCATCCACCGTATCGGAACGCGATGATCGCTTGCCGAACGGCGGACGCGCCGTCAGACAGCACGACGACGACGACGAGAACGAGCGGCGGTGCTGCGAGCACTCGGAATATGCGGCGCGAACATTTGGTGCGTTCGTAAAACGGAGTAGGAAACGAATGGGAAAAAAAGGAAGAAAGAAAGGAGGGAAACGAATACACGAGAGACAGAGAGTGAGAGAGAAGCCGAGTAAAGAGAGGTCAGAGACAGCGACGCGTCCAGACGATCACACACATCCAGCAACACTCCCGACACATGAACGCGCGGCTACTTTGTCCGTATCACAGTGTGAAACGCACTTATCTCTCTTTGATTTTTGACATGTGTGCGTGTATATGCCTTAACACGCGCGTTGTGCACGCACACATATATACGTATGTATATATAGCGCGAGAAAACGAGACGAGAAAACGAAATGCGCGCCGAGACGCACCTTCCACGAACGGCTCGATACGACTGAAGCGCTCTGATGCGGCTCCTCATCCACGACTCCACGCGCTCGCCGGACAGTAGCGCAACCCCCGCAATTTTGCGAAGCCGAAAATGCGAATACGCGTGCGCGAAATAATAAGAATTCTGTCCACTAACTGTAGCGTATTTTCTCTCTCGCTTCGTTTGCACGCAAAATCTTCTTTCCTCTCTTGCTCTGATTGCTGCGAGACTCAGGGGATGAAAAACCGACGAATGATAAAGTCGAGAATGATCGGCTTTATCGGTATTTCAGCTACTACTCGCTCGATCATCTCACCGGTGGATGCAGACGTGAAAAGAGCGCTACGAGAGAAAACAAAGAAAAAATTAAATTTCAGATATAAAAGAAAAGTGAGAGAATAAAGATCACAGAGAGAAAGAAGGATCTTTTTGTTTCAAACGTTTTTTTTTCAATATTGTGAATTGGACAAAAGTGAATGACATACTTTTCTGATTTAACCTTCAAATTTGTACAATATAGGTATGTTACTGAGATTTTAAATGTAAATCTTTTTTTTTTGTGTGTAATACATTTAAATTCTCGTATACTTTATTATAAAGATAATTCGTTCTGATCGTTAAAGTAACTTTTCCAAATGATATCTCAATTTGTTGATTGACAAAAGAATACCTGCTACTATGAAGTTTATACATGTGTTTACACGCGTTGATTTTATTACATGACAAAATACAAATTTATAAAGTTCTCAAACTGTCCATTTCATACATCTTGTGTCGAGATGCGTACCTAGACATTTAATGGAACAATACCTGGCACCACAGGGTATACAGGTATAGTTACTAGGAAAGCCACATACAGAACAAAAATGTCTCTCAGGGAAGCGAGAAGGTGGCACTTGTGCAGAAACGTAATTAGGTGGATTAGGATTCGTATTGAGATCTTCCTCCACAAGTTGAGGAAAACTTTTGCGAAAGCGTTGCTTGTAATATTCTGACGAGCGAGTTTTCTTCTTTCTGGCACTTCTGCTGTCTAACGTCTCTTGAAACTTGGGAACTTTCTTGCTCATAACTGAAAACAAGAATATGAATCATGCTATTGCTTATATCTGAGAAATGAGAAGAGGTATATATATGGACACACCACCTAAGTCAGCATGTGGATCATCATGAAAGTTATCTTGTTCCAATGCTTCCAGGGCTTTCTTCTGCCTGCGTTTACGTGCAGCATCATCCAAAATTCTCTTCTGACACGCATCTTTTATTCGACCTGACTCTCTAGCCATCTTTTTTTATATCAGCGCAAACCTTGTTTCAGATAGCAGAGCAAATCTTATTTCTTTCTTTCTTTATATTCCTTTCTCAGCCAATGGGAATGATATCTGATCCATAAGATCGTCTACTTTTGCTTGTAGAGTCTCTAATATGTCAGCAGATATAAACAGGTGTCTTTCATCTAAATCTTGAATTATGAACTTTTTTCCTAGAGCAGTTGTTTCATCCAAGTGTAGAAGAAATTGTTTCATAGCCGCATCACTAAACATGTACATACATACAAAGTTTTAATTATTTGTTTTTAATATTGTACATATCATATAGGTATCATGTCTAAAAGAAAAGGTGTTTCTGTTGATGAGAAACGTTTGCGAATGTTGCAAATATTTTATGAGACAAAAGAGTTCTTTACACTGAAAGAAATCGAGAAAATTGCTGTGCATCAAAAGAAAATTGTAGTTCAGAGTGTCAAAGATGTGTTAGAAGCACTTGTGGATGATGGTTTGGTAAAATCAGAGAAAATTGGCACTAGTACATACTACTGGAGGTTTCCAGGGTAATACTTTATGGAATACTTAAATTGTTATTAAGTATATATAGTATACTTATTATATTGCATATAAATAATAGGAAAAAAATTCTGTAGAGACAATATTACTGCAACAGAAGCAAGAATATCTGATACAAATAAAAAGTTGGTTGAAGCTGAATTCAAGCTTGAAAAAGTGAAGGAAAAGATAGAGAGAGAAAAGGTGATAAAAATAAAAATATAGTTTTTAGTTAATGAATCTTTGACTTCTTGTGTATAATTTTTCTTGAGTTTCTAAAATGTTTATTAAACAGGAAGAAAAGAATGATACAGAAGAGAGAAGAAATCTAATGAAAGAAATTGAGAAATTGAGAAAAGAAGAGCAAGAGATAAAACAGCAAATTGTAAAATTTAGTGATGTTGATGAAGGAGTGATTGCAGAAATGAATAAAACTGCACAGGTAATCTAACACAGTTATGACTATAACTGTTTTGAAACAAAACAAAAGAAATGATATAAAATTGTAACATTAAATTTTATTGTAGAGGTACAAGGAAGCGGCTAACATATGGACGGACAACATTTTTTCTCTGCAGACTTGGTGCAAAAACAAATTTGGCATCACTGAACAGAATCTTAATAAACAGTTTAACATTCCTGATGATTTAGATTACCTTGAATAAGTTGTATATTTACGCTATCTTGTAAATATACTATTTTTATATCTTGTTGATTACTTCAATAAATTATTTTTTTCTACAAACACAACTGCATAGTTTTAATATAAACAATATATGCATGTAAGAAACAGAAGTTTTTGGATGGATGCAAGATCTGTTCCAATTTGTTATCTTATACAAGAGTTTATTGTAATTAAGAAGAACGTACCATTCGACTAAAATTCCTTTTGTGACATTTACCATCTCTCATGTCTAGAAGAAACGATAAAAACTTGTTTTTTCTATGTCACAATCAAGTACAGTAAACTATAGCAGACTGCAAATGCCGAATTGACATAAGAGGTTAGGTTTTTGCTCAAATGCATAGATGTCTGAATGCGCATGTGCAGTTGCTTGCATCCAATAATACAGTGATTATACCGGTATAGTAAGCTGTGAGACTGAGAAGTAATATTTATGATTGTAATAGAGTGTAGTGGTGTGGATATTATACTTTTCTTTCCATAAACTTAGAATAAATCTAAAGTTTACAATGGAACAGGTATAGCACTTTGTTAAATATATATACGTATCAAAATGGAGGCGTCGCGTTTGGCGTCATGACGCTAAGTGTCGAGAAAATCTAAACACAAGCTAACACACTAAATATTCGGTAAGAACAGAATTTGCATGAGTCTTATATCTATTAATTTGCAGGATTTAAAAGTTAAAATTGACCAAGCTTGTCAGACTGCTGAAGAATTTACAAAATTGTATTATGAGACATTGGACAAACGTAGATATGTAAGCAAAATTAATACTGTCATAACACATTTGGTTTACTTAATTTATAAACTGTGTTAAAACTATGGTTTAGCTAATATCAAGAATGTACATGGAAACTGCTAATCTAATATGGAATGGAAATGGTATATCAGGCAACAACAACATACAGAAATTCTGTACAGATCTGCCACCTTCTGAACATACTATTACTACTCTGGATGCTCAGCCAGTAATAGGTAAAAAAAACTAATAAATCATTACACTCTTATATCCTTAATTGTAAAAATATCACAAGTAGAACTATTAGATTTACTACATTGGATTTGTATCTTGAATTTTAGATTTAGATTTTGACAATATATTTTTCCACATTTATAAATACATGTTAAATATTTTATTATTTAATATCTGTATATATAAAGATGATATCAGAATGTCTTGAGTTTATTTGTTTTTACATTTGATTTATCATAGCACAAAGTAAAGGCTAGTAAAGTCTAAATATATCTTTAGCTATTTGTATGAAGTATTATAGTTTGTTTCAAAATATTGAATTTTATTATGTTAACAAATAGGTTCAGATGCAACCACCCAGCTATTATTTCTTGTCAAAGTTGGTGGACAAGTAAGATATAAAGAGAAGAACCCCAAGCTGATAAATCAAACCTTCCTAATAACAGCTATAGATGACAAATGGAAGATTGTAAACGACTGTTTCCGAACGCAAGAACCAATCGATAGTGGTACTAGTTCATAAATATATTAAATATATATTTATTATATTTCATATTTTTATAAAAGAAGATTGCTATTTTTTATATTGTGATATAGAATATTTTGATAAAAGAATATTTTTTTGTTATATAGAATGTTGTGATCAAACAATTTTTTGTTTGTGATATAGATAGAATATCATGATAAAAGAATATTTTTGTTTTAAAAACAGTTTATAAAATATTCACCATTAGTATAACATACGGTGTATGTTATTATTATTAATAAATATCAAAAACCAAACATCAGTTTATTATTTATATAATGTACACAACCAGTGTTAGGATACAGATGGCGTGTACATAGCGTACGTACCGTTCGTGGACATGCTGTAGTTGCCAGTGTGCACCATCGTGAATGATCATGAACATAACGCTGGCTTCAGGGCAGAAAAACAATAACAGCAAAAGCCTGTGGCCGCTCTCAGGTATTGATATCAAATATTACTAAGTATTAGGTAAGTATCTACAATTTTAAAATAAAATAAGATCCCACACAAAAAGTTTATAAATTTCTATGTGTGAGCGGCCGATCTCTAATCACATTCTAATGTTCACTTCTCTATCTTTTTTCATCGAATCAATTATACAATTAAAACGTCGATTTATGTTATCTGTTCTTTATTTCCTTTTTGTATATAATATGTATATTTATATATATGTACTATTTCAGTAATCAGAGTTTCACGTGGCGTTTGAAAATTGTTACATACTGACATTGTAATAATTTATCATGTAATTATAATTGTGCACATTGCATATTTATAATTCTTTGTGCTGCGTAATTTCATGAAACTTGATTTATAAACATCGTTATATAAATTAGATTTTCTCTAAAAAAAAAAATAAGAATGTTTATCTAATTTTTTCTTTCTACAATATGAATATTTCTTTTGCTCTCTGATTACTCTTATTTTCTACAGAGAAACGTAACACACATAAGAGTGACAATACGTTGTAATTCGCAAACATCAGCTGAAGATCATTTACAGTTTGTCTTCTATATTTTCAATTTTTTAAACGCAAAAACAATAAAAAGAAGAAATCTTAGTACCTGCGTGATTGGTGTCATATAGGTCATAGGAAATACATGTTTTTTTTTTGTATATCAGAAAGTAGTAGCATTTGAATTAGTTGTAAAAGAGAGTAATATGTTAGATACAAAATATATTTATCTCTAGCAATATAGAGTATTTTCTATTTTCTCTTTCTGTCTTCTTTTTTTCTCTCTTGCCTAATAATATAATTTGTGTGTGAATATACCTCTCTATACTATATAATATTTATATATATAATTAATCTCTTTCTTTTGACTTTGCAAGGCCAGCAAAAATCACACTAGAGAGTGAAACATAGTCTTCAGAGATGTCAAATAACGATCTCTAATTTATAATCGAACATAAATCTCTCGATGTTAATAGTATATATACATTACGTAAAAAAAAAAAAGAAAATTCCTTCCTCAAATTCCTCAGAATATTTAACTCTTTTAGGACAATCATGCTGTACATTTATTATGCGCGAAATTGTGCTTTCAGGTCGGTCATATAAAAAGAAACATCTCAATTAATTTTTTTTCTAGTTAATTCTTAAGTATAAATAAAAGTTTTAAAATGTTCAATTTGTTCTCGTTTGTAACCGCCCTGAGAGCGCGATTTACAATGCTCTCCTCCATTCTCCCTCCCTCAAGAGTTCAAATACAAATTGTAATATATAAAGTCTTTTAGATATTTTTTCTAACAGTACGGATAATATACAAGATGTTTCCGAAAATATTCAAATTATATATTGTATGATAATGTGTCCATAATATTAATCACTCTTCTGATAATGTGCGTACTTATTTAAACTTGACCAATACGTAGATTTTTCAGTATACTCTTTGGCTTATCTGTCACTTATCTTGGAGTATCTAATTCGATCACTTTCATAAGTATCCAGTCGACTTGTGTGACCAAGTATAAATATCAACAATCACAATCGAAACAAATTGCGTGTTCAGATTAACGAGATTTCTCAATTGTTTCTTGTGTATACAATGTTATTTTCGAAAACTTCGCTATACATATCTCGCGAATAAAATCCACAATTTCACTTCAGTCTTCTCAGACAGCACATGTCTCTAAAAGACGATTAAAACATGACTTAAAAATATCTGTTTTTTTTTTTAGACTTTATCTTTAGGCCTTCCTGTGCTGTCTGAGTTCGTTCTTTCTAGAATATTTTTGCAGTACTATTAAGAATCGTCCACAAGCCTTCGAATTTTTCAACAAAATATATATAAAACTTTACAATATCTCTTGTATTATATACCATATTTTTTTTAATAAATAGACAATAGCATATATATAATAGCGTAAAATTTCGATAAATTATCGTAAATTTCTTCTCAATCTTTTTCTTCTTCACGCACATACACGCACGGCAACAGCTTCGATTGAGATGCTGACTTAGTAATTTATTTAATAAAATTGATCCAATATATATGTATATACTGCGCTTAGTAGTATCTTCAAACGACACAAAAATGCATACTAGCTTTTCATTATATAATTAATTGAATTGTCAAAAGAAAACACCTCACTTTTTTTATACTCATAAGAATATCTTTACTGTTGCTGGACAAAACACATCCCGAGTTTATCGATACTACAGTGGCAGTATATTAGAAATCATGTTTTTGAATACTTAAATGTTATTGGTACAATTAATATCGCGCATTATGTAAGCAGTAAAACAATTTTACGCATTTTTGACAGAGAAATGTCGAAGCGACATTGTACAGGCAGTGTGTGATAAATATATTTTAACAAAATATCTGTAAAATACTTTTTTTTGTTACGAAAAAACGAACTTTTTTTTATGTAGTCGAAAACCCGTAATGGACCCAATAATGAAAAAATCGGGAAAAAATAAGGAGAATGAGGGAAATAAAAAGAAAATTGATAAATTTTACTACATTAAACTTTGGTATTACGTGAGTGAACGTCGTTGTTCCTCTTCTTTGTGCCGGTCTGCTTAACGCCTTTGAGTGTCAGCCTATTTCAATGATTATTTACAAAGATAATACAAGTTACAATCGATGTTAATACAAAAGTATTAAGAATAGTAATTATAATTAAAAAATAATGGTAAGATTGTGTCGTATTAATACTAGTTGCAAGAAATAACTCATTAGAATTGACATTTTGTCAACCACGAACGAATACAAAATACTTAATTTAGATGGTGAGGGATAACACTTTCTATTTGTGTATGCGACAAAGAGTTTCGAAACTTCTTTGTAACATGTGATGTATAGATACATTTAACCGATTTGGTGCTGTATACTGTATGCGATAAGTAAAAATCATTATTAGAAACTAGTTTCTGCTTAAATTAGCACGCGAGAGTGGTGTTTCGACGAGTGTGAACCTCAAAAGGTCTCTACAAAAACTATTCTGATATCTAATACTAAAAAAACTAGTAAACCTGGGGTCTCTTATCGGATAAGTCTACTATGACAAATACTGTAACAAGCGATACATAGTTCTTCCTGCAATGTGTAAAGTCACATTGTCGAAGCCCAGAAAGAAGTTTTTGTCCGTCGGAAATTGAATAATCCGCGCTACGGAAGAGAATAAGCGAGAAGTTTACGTATTAGCTTTCTAACATGTAATCGATATACAGACAACGCCTCGCGGTAATTTTTTTATTTATCTCTTTTTGTTTTCAACGAGTGAAGGCTAAATTTCCATCTCGTTCTCTAAAACGGCGAATATCTCTACTGCTTTTTTTTTTATTTTATTATTACGTCTACGGATGTATATTGACTACGAGTGGTTAACTTAAGTCTACTAATAAATTAATATATAGATAAATATTATGTGTTTTATAAGTCAAAAAAGTCTATACTGCAAGTATCTCGAGAATGTTTCGGATCACTATACACAACTTCAAATAATCGTATGACTTATATAACGTATAACCGAATTTTATCTAGAAAAAAAAAAGAAAGCTCAATTTGAATGAATAATCTTCGTGATAAAGCTTCTAAATTGCAAATTCTCTACATGCTTTTATAAAGCACTATAATGGTAGACCTTTGGAAGTGGATGAACAATTCCTGATGAACGGAAGGTACACGGTGTTTAAGTAACGAGACGTTTCAAACGTCTCTAAAAGACACTTGTCTTTTAATGCGCTTATTGGTATTTCGCAATTTGAATAATCTCAATATCGGTCTGTGCGTGAAAGTAACGTAAAACGAACAAAATAGCCAAAGAAATTTAAGATTTCTAAGGCCGATATTCATATCATGGTAGTAGCCAATGATTCATGCAGCATCATAAGATAAACTCAAAATTATCTTAAATATAAGATCGGATTATGATAACCGGTCTTAAGAATCAATTTTTTTATTTGATTTTGTTACTTTCAAAGAGATTTTTATTAAAAAAATAATGCGAAAGCCATGTAATATGCTACAGCGATGATTTCTACTAGAGACGCATTTGTTATTTTGCCCGTCGACCGTTCTTTGAAACTACAACACATGCGATTTTCGCCCGCAGCAACCCTTCTCGGGGAGGGATATCTTTTAATATCTCACTATTATATAGCAACTTTTGCCTCGTGCCTAAAAACATACTTTCACACGCTAATTTTACACGGTAGACGTCTGTTGGTTATTGTTGTCTAGCGGAATGCTCGTGGAACACTCCTTCAGCATCGCTCGTAGCCGTAAAATTTCTTTGGATGCCGCCGCCAGGTCGGATTCCAGTTGCAGTTCCTTTTCTCGACGACGTTTCAGTTCACGTTGGCATGTCTGAGATATAAATGAGCATTTAGCAAATTTCCTCCCGCGAAACATACCGCTATGTATGATTCACGTCGCGATTGTATCTATTTCTCAACTTACCACATTCTGTCGTAGCAAATCTAGTTTGTCGCATTTCAGCCTAGTGACTTCCATCCTCAAATTCTCATTCTCAACGACACCGTCCTTGCTTGTACATCTTGTAGTATCGTGGGTTTCTGCAGAACTCATAGATTCAAGGCCTGTGTCACTATCTGGATACACGGCTTGATCGAGTTCAAGTTCACTGTTAAGCGAACTGTCGTCACTCTCCGAAATCACTCGCTGCGTTACCTCCGTTGTTGTTGTTGTTGTTGTTGTTGTTTTCTCTTGTGTACGCAGATTATCGTTTGTCAATCGCTCCGTCAATCGTTTGTCAACCGTCGTCGACGGAAGCGTTTGAGTTTTGTCAATAATTGTGGTGTCACCGTCGAGACAGACTACACTCGTGTTCTGTGATTCTCTACGATCGTATTCGTCTTGTTGCAATGTCGTTAGACTGCTATCTTGGTTGTCGGTATTGGAGAGACTGCTGTCCTGGCTGCCGAGACTAGCGCGTTCAGAGTCTCTTCTCAGAGTCAAATCCGGCGAGCCAAGAGGACTGGATGGCTCTACCGAGCGCTTGTTGCTGTTTACCTTCAAGTGCAAGTTTATTTTCCAACTTATGTCTCGGTTTATTTTATTTAATTTACAGTCAACTGTCTATTAATTCATTCTTTTTTATTTTGCAATTACTAGAAAATCTGTTTTGATTAATTATAAAACATAATATCACTAACCTTTATAGCGGACGACGATTGCCGATTGCTCGGTGGACTGGACTCCATTTGCTGACCTTTCTTAGCCAGCTGTTGAGGCACGCTCTCAGTTGACGCGTTTCTAACACGCGAGATCAGTGCCTTGCGCACGGTATCGATAAAACGTGAACCGCTACCGCTACTCCCTGATGTAGATATTTCGCCTGTCGTCGGACTTACCGGACATACATTCAAACTTGAATTTCCCAAGCCTAATGGACCGCCGAGAAACTCAGCCGTTTTGGTTTGCAGTTCTTCTGTCAGTGATTCTAACAAAGCCGACCTAGTTCGCAGCTGTAAATTAAAACCAGTTAACTTAATTATTGTTAACAATTTTTGTTTGCCGCATTCCTCCAGTATTTTTTCAAGAAATATAATAGTATAATAGCAAGAGCCGTTAGATGCCGTTACACGGAGAACATTGAAAGTTTTTTTAAGTTCTCACGAAAGACATCAAGAAGAAACGTACCTCTAACTTAGAGAATTTATCAGCCTTGTACGCGGCGTTCTCGGCATTTATGAGCTTTGTGAGCAAGAACTCCTTGAACTCGACTTCTCTCAGAAAGACCGCAGGTGTCGGCAAATTCGGTCCAAACCAGGGAACGTCATCGCGCGCCGTTACGCTGACTTTGTACCTACGCACAAAAAATTAAATTCGATTTTAATTATTCGAAGTAAATATTCGACCTAACCGACCAAGAGAAACAATGCCCAACGATCGACAGAAAACACTACATTCGGGCAAACGTTTCGTAACGAACTGTTCTGCCAGGTTTCGGCTTCGAAACAAGCAGCGCGTAAACAGAGACAGTAACCAAGAATCTAAGAATATACCTCGTATTAGGAGTGCAGGGGTCGATGACTTGTACGACGATGAAGGCGTGCAAGAAGTGGCTGGCGATCATGTCCGGGCTGAAGGGCGTCGGTTCCTCCTGAAATATGATGGCGACGATGTCGTTGCCGATGTGCCGTTTGCGCTGCAATTGCTGCGAGTCGCCCGGACTGTACGGCAACAGCGAGGCCACGTGGAAAAGCACTTCTCGGCCTCGAAATACCTCGTACACCGCAAAATCGCCAGTCTGACCGTGACGAGTGTCCAAACCACCGCGATAACTGTGTAAGATAACATTAAATTTAAAAATATTGCAATATGTAATTTTAAAAAAGAAACTCTGACTTGTTCGAAGAGTCTTACCCTTTGTGATCCTTCAAGTCAATTTTCTGACCGAGTAAGTCAAGGAACTCCTGAAAAGCTGGAGTAATCTGCCGATTGCCGAAAAGCTGTTCCTCAGTCACTTGGCCGGCTCGCTGATGGAGAACGCCGAATTTGAACCTGGAGACCAAGGCGTGCTCGTCGTATCGAGCAATCAGAGTGCCTGCGCCGGGACACATAACCGGCATCAGCGAGGTCACATTTAGCGACTCGTTGATTGCCTGCAAACAACGTTCTTTCGTGAAGAAAAACACGCGCGAAGACGTAATCGACGCGTTACGAAAAAGCGTAGCAAGGTTTTTCCTGCATTTTATCGCGCGGCCTATCCCACATCTCTCTTTCTCGTTCTGTCTCTCTTTCGCTGCCATGCGATCGCATACGTAACAGTCGAGAGATAAAACATGCACATACGAATGTTAAATAATTCAGCGCGTTATACGTTTTTGCGCACTCTAACGGAATATAGAAACGAAGGATATAACATATGCATCGTCGGTGGCGAATAATTTAAGTCGCTCTAAAAAAACGTTTTGCGATTTTTTAAAGATGCCTTAAACATTTTACCGACATTTTTAAACTCTATAGAATTTCAAACAAGCGCACGAATAAACATTAAATTGCACAAAAAAAAGGCATTTTTCTTCGATCGCCACGTTCAATATAGAGAGAATATATATTTTTACTGTACACAAAACAATGTGACAATTACTGCGTTTCAATGTTTGTTTTTTTTGCGGAAGTGCGCTTATTGTTAGATAGAAAAAAGTACAAATGTTTGCGCTGCTTAGCTCGTCAAGCTATAATTAATAATTCAAACAAGTGAGTAAATGCCGTATCACTTAAAAGCGAAACCTTCGTCATCTCGAGTCCGCTCTTCGTTGCGATATGTGCGATTGCACGAGCGATTGTTTGATCTTAAAACAACGTCGAAAAAAAAAAAAAAACCTGAGCTTGTAAACGCTCCGTTCTGCTAGTATTAATATCGCGTTCTGTAAACACAGCGCGACTGTTCGTCCAGGCGTTTCTTATTATCTCTTCAAACACGCAGGTAATCGAGCACGCCTATCTCGAGTATGCCACCCAGTATAAGCAGCGTCTCCGATATACGTAAATAATGCATGATACATTGCACAATAGTTTGAAGTGAGAGACAGTTTTTCACGAGAGAGAAAGAGTTTTTCCCCCAAAGGAAAATAAAACTTCTATATCACGTCGCTAGAATATTCAAAACGCATTGCACCTCTTGAAAATATAGAAAATTTTTTAACACGTTTGTCAATCATATTTAAATATTGATGATAAAAGAGGTGCAATGCGTTTTAAATATTCTAATTGTTCTGTTAAATTTATTGTTCAATTTCTCAACATAATTTAAAGTTGAAGTTTCACATTTACTGATGCTACGTATAAAGACATACATATAAATTTACATACATTTCGATAAAAAGGATTGTGATAAATGAATCGTCACATCGTCTTTACCTTGACCATTTTTGTCGGCGTAGGAGAGCCGAGATTCGCGGTCGAAACCAAATCGTGGGTCGATCCTGCTCGCAGTCGCAACAACACCCGCCAGTGTTCCTGTCCGGCGACCGTCTCGGCCTTCACCGAGACCAGGACCGGGCCGTTCTCACCGTCCCTTCCCACGAGGTTCACGTGCTCCTGCGGACAGAGAAAAGAAGCCATAACGATAAAACGCCGCCGTGCTTCACGGTCGTGTAGAACAATTATGGATACAATTAGCCATGGATTCCGGTTTCTTTGTAGAAACTACAATGTTCTTATCTCCTAAAAATCATCGAAAGGTTGGAAAAACTATGGGAATTACGTGAAACATATAGAAACAGTGAGAAGTACGGCATCTTATGAAAATAAATATTAGGTTGACTTATTTTACACATAAAATTTCTCTGTAACGAATTCGTAGCGTCCGTATGTGTTTTTTTTTCAATTTTGATTGTTTCAAACTCGACGCATCGTGTCATCAATGATCATTCGAGAAATAGGAAAAGTACACCAGTTGACGGATGCGTTGATGTTGCAACGTACTCGACGCAACGTATCGCACAATCTGACAGACATTAGAACAATTACGGTAGTTCGCGCGTTCCGGATTCAATTAGACATTACGAAATTGCAGCGAGTAAAATACGCGTATATGTAGGTGATTGCGGCCCTGAACGCACCGTATTACGCAGTAATACACGCAGCATGCTTTGTAAACTATAGTTAGCGAGTTTTGTCCCGCGTTTTTTTTTTTTTTTTATGTACACACGGTGTCGTCTCGCGCGAGATAAATCGAGGTCAACGTATTGTATTGTGCAATTATTATTACCTTGCCGTGTGTGTGTGTATATATCGCGATTTTTGGCTGATTAGCAGCTTTCGTCGAAATTTCGAAATTAAACATTGTACACTTAATGAAAAGAGAATAAATTCAAATTGTCAGTTTTGACATGCCGCGAATGTTTCTGAAATAAAAATTACGCAAGCAAACTTCAAAGTATTTACTTTCCGTCCCGCGCGCAAGTGTAGAGTCGGCTAAACTTACTCGAGTTTCTCTTTATTTTAAAAAAAAAAAAAAAAAAAAAAACCAGTTGGCCGTCGCGGACTTAGGTTCATACGCGCGTCGGTACTTTTACGGCGGACAGCCGCAAAAGTGGCCACGATGTGAATAGCAAATGTTTCACAAAGATGGTAGACAGCAGCAAGTAATATATAAAAACGGTGCATCGTTGTTGATCGCCCGTTGCACGCGAGCTGAAATGCGCGGCTTAGAAGAGATGCACGAAAGGTCGGGTCGCGCAGAATGGTGTACTGTACGGTAAAATGCACACACACTCTATTCCCCCTTGCTGCTTTATTAACCTTAGAATGAAAATGCTGGAAGGGGGGTTAGAAAGGGCAACGCGCCCGGAGTTCACATGAGCTTATGCCAACAGGAGTACACGCACATAAATTATTTTTGTTGTCATCATCCATAATTTGGATCAAGATTAAAATTGATAAAATAACTAGCCATGAAGTATATACAAATGACACGAAAGTACGATTTATAAAAATAAACATTACAAACTTTCCAAACCAATATATATTGGGTCGTTAAGTATGAAACTTGACAAATATATATATTTCTCAATTTTCTTAAATTTTAAAACAAAAAAATTATACTAAAAAATCTGCACTAAAGTACAGAGATTTTCTTGTTAGATCTTATCAGCATATTTATTTTTTAAAAACATATTTTATCAAAATATCTATACGCACATTAGTTCTGAAGTATGACACTTGAAAAGTGTGCAACACACACTTGTAACATTGAAGTAGCAAACAAAAATCAAATTTCACAGATATTTTTCTACATATCTCTCGGAACAGTTTTCCTTTTTAGATAAATCTTTCAAATTATGAAAACAAATACTTTAAAATTTATAAAAAAAACCTTTTTCAGCGTTTTAATTGAATCACAGTAGAATATAATTGAAAGATTAATTGCTACGCAAAATTATACCTAACGCTTCTCTTTCTTATCAGAAAAAATTCGTTGTTTTAAATGTCGAAAACATCTTTCCGACTTTGCTCTTACGTGAACTCTTGGACGCACCCTCCTATTGTAAAGCAACGGAGTTTTTATCTCGTACCCGCCGCGCGTCTCCTTTGTTCTCCGGCTCTCGATTGATATCGTTGGCCGTTATGATCGGAACCAAGGTGTAACCGTTTGCTGTTTGGTTCGAATTACTCCGCGCGCTCCGTTGTTATCTCTCGCGAGTAATCGGTTCTCTTTCTTTCACGTGTGTGACCCGGCTTTTTTCTTTCTTGAACGTAACATTATCGACGCGCGGCATTACGACGAGAGCACGCGATACTATCGCATACGTGCCAGCAAAGGGTGTGCGCGCTTGCGATACGCTATTTCTAGATAAGATCTTCCGCGTCAAAGTAGCGAGAATTCAATTTTGACCGACCAAGTATCAGAAGAGTATATTTTTTTTCTCGCTTCCCAATCTTCTCTAGAATCTTCTCGTCAGCGTATCGCGCTCGTTTTGACGAAGCGCGAGTTTCGTAATAAGCGTTGCTTTCCATAAATTTACGGATTTCACCGTTTGCGTTACAAGATAGAAAGATGAAGAAAAAACCAAGCACGCATCGAGCGAGAGGTAATACTGTTGAGTAACAATAGGCGGAACGGGAACTCATCCGTCGAGCCTTATCTAGAAAAAAAAACTACGCTATACCGGAAGCGGAAAATAGCGCGCTCTTTTTCTTACGAGTGTGCGCACAGCACGACTGTTCTCTAATTACTGAGTAAATACGTAATACTTGCAATAATATATGGTGCATACAGCGCACATACATATATAGTATATACAGCGTAAAACAGTAACTGTACCGATACCAATAACTGTAATTTAAGATTGAAGAAACATTGTATGTAAATAAGAGAACGTTGACAAATATAATAGCAAATGATTGATTCTACATTTTTTTTTCCATTCTTTACATATTTTTATCAACTTAAATCGCGATTCTCTCTATGATATTACATCTCTCGTCGTATTTGAGGTAAAAGTCCTTCGGCGCAGACGATGATTTGGCACCGACGGGGAGGAAAAAGAGACGAGAGAGAAAAGAAGTAGAAGAAGCGGAAGAAAATCGCGGGTAAATCGTGAAAAGTAAATCGTGAAAACGACCGACGACGAATGAATATCATAGAAGAAGAAGAAGAGGATTCCCTCTTCTTCCTTAGTTCCAGACATCGGACTCTCGCGAAGAGAGACTATGAGAATGTTCCCACTCCCACGTCTAAAGTATTCTTTTCCTTTTCCTACGTGCCTCTTTTCCCTCCTTTCGCCCTTCCCGCCCCCGCCGTGACTCTTCCTTTTCTCCCTCTCTTTATCTCCGTCTCTTCCGTGCAACGCGTCCTGTCTCTCCTTGCACACCTACATACGCCGCCCGAGCGATCGTGGCTCATCACGCTTCTTGCACTGCAATGTAATTTCAGGGGCGGAATAATATTTACGTAGCACCCTGATTCCACCGATCGTATCAGAATAAAGTGAGATCGTTCGGATAAAGCTCGGAAAATTATATAAGAAAATATGAAATACATAAAAAGACACAAGCAATATACGATAAAGAAAAGAAGTTGCGATCGCTTTGAGTCTATTTTATAAGCGTAACATTGTTTTGGAAAACGACGAAGTATCATCATGTCAGTGCGCGGTCTCTTTCCGATGATACTGTCTTGTTAGATCGTTTTTCTTTAACTGTGTTCTGATATCAGCTATTTCCATTTATCTGTTTGAAATTGTAGAATTCTTTCCATCTTATCGAAATTCCAAGCAGCATTTTTCTTGATTCGAGACTCACATTTTTCACAGTTACATCTACGCTGTCGTTTTTCCTCCCGTTCAAGGTTTAACATTTAGGGATGAGATGTGTGCGTGTGAGAGAGAGAGAGAGAAAAAGAAACTTACCCTGCCGACGAAAAAGCGGCGGTAGCACTTCGCCGTGTCGTCCTGATCTATCCTGGGTTGCTCCCAAGCTGGTTGCGCCGGTAGCAACGCTCTGCCGGCCGAGTCGAGATTATGTCGATGATCGGTACCATCGACCCAGTATCCAGACGGGGTGACGACCAAGGGCGGTTGAACGCCGGTCGCGGTCTGCTGCTGCAAGGCCGCTTCCATGAGCGCTTTACCCAAGGGTGCATCACCCACCGGCGACGGTGACAGCGCCGGGATATGATTGCTGGGTGCATTACCGGGGCTCGACGTCGTTCTGTCATCTCTTGGAGTCTGTACACAAAAAGACACGACGCTCGATTAATTAATTGCATAAGAAAGTATAAAAGCAAGAAATTTTAAAGTACGACTGAATATCTTTGATATATTTAATATAGTCAAGCAACAAAGTGTAAAGATTAATAAAAAACCATCGCGGTTGTTGACGCGCAATAATTTCGTTACGTATTTGGAACGTACATTTTGTAACTTTATTTTGAAGAATCGAAAAACATGTCATCGAAAGATTAAAAATAAAAAAAGTTGGCCAATTAAAATATCTAATATTGACATAAGACACTCGCCACTTGCTACAAAATGTAAATTGCAAATATTTATTAAAAAATACTGTTTTCTCAAAAATTACAATTAAAAGTACACGGAAAAAAAAATTGAATCAAAAGCATCAGTTTAATTGAAATATATCCTGCTAATAACGTCAATATTATTGAACTACACACAAATAGTTGCTCTGAAAATTTAAATATTAAATTAATCGCATATGCAATTGAATAAACTATTTATATATTTTTTGTGGCAGCTCGTGACGTCGATTTTAATTGAAGCAACTCTATTTTTTTCAGTGACTCTTATTTCTAACAATATACAGTAGGACGGTTTTCTCTCTTTCTGTGTATCTTGACGAATACGAGAGAAAGAGGAGAGCGCGATCGAAGAGAAGCCCCGCGCGCGTCGTGAAACACCGGAGGAGAGATCGAGGCGAGTAGGTCGAACGGTACGACGGGTCCCATATACGCATCGTTGGAGAAACGGAAACGAAACACACGTTCACGTGTCACCGTACACCGTGCGCACCCACGCATAGATCCGCGAACCCGTGCGGACGTCGACCAGCCAGATATCGACTGTTATCCGATACGAATATTGGATACTCGCCCCCGTGGCGAAGTGTGCATCGATACGTGTAATTTTAGGCGTCTCTTCTCGCCTACGCACACGGGATATCGAGCAGATAATTATTAACTCACTTGATACCGCGTTAATGTCTGCACGTGACGTTGACAGTAAACTTGGTACACAGTAAGAGGGTGTAACGTTATAGCACCTTCCGAGATAAAAAAAATAATATTCTCATATAAGTTCTTATAAAAGTTCTCGACGAGTAAAAATGTCTACACTCAAACACAAAGTTATAAACATTAAATGGATTTTCTAAAAAAAAATCTATTACAAAAATAGCGTATTTTACTACCGATACTTTTAATACCGATCTACTGATCATTTTAAGCTACAATATTTTTTTTTAAAGAAAGTCGGTTCTGATTTAAACGATTGAGTATATCGACCGTGATGTTTCCCACTTACGATTAACTGTCCGTGTTAATCATCTCGCCTGTGCGAATCAAGTACCAGAAAATTTCACCTACTGCGCGTATGAAAGCAATCGCGCATAAAAGCGCATTTTCTCCCGATCCTCATTAGAGAAGATTGCGTCTTATTCATGTCGCATGGATGTATATATAATCGGACGTTTCACGCTTATGTCTCAATTTAACTCCGATTCATCTGTGAAAAGTTTCAAACGAGAATTGCAGTTTTCTCGCGAATTCAATGTGCAGAATGTATAAATAAAATACATCTGTGACCGCGAATACGTACAATACAGAAGCGCATGCACTTCTGCACAATAGTTGCATTCGATTTTAATTACGCGATACATAAAATAGAACAAAAAAAAAAAGAAAAAAAAATACACGGCGAAATAAAAACCGATATTATACGGTTAGCTGTGCGCGAAAATATCTGGTCGAGAAAATTCAATCGAGCTTCTAAGAGGCGCGCACGATCGCTCGCAAGGATCGATACATTATGCGGTCTTGGGTGGAATAATTCTATCTGGATGTGGAGGTGCAACGCGCGCGATATAGCTTCATCGATCAGTGACGCGCGTTGCGAGCGAGATTATGTTACCACGTGCAACGTTCACGCTCCGCCAAATGCACGTGCGTAGTATGCAACGTCGAAATACCGTTGCGATTTAGTTATCGAATGTCACTCCGAGACGCTTCGGCAGCGCGAGGCACGTAATCGGACGCTTTCACATTAAGCAAATGGAAAGTGATTAACGTACGTGTCGATCGTGGGAGTTAATTGCTACCTTTGCGATGCGATTATCGCGATAATCTCCTCAACGTCAAAATCAACACGTTTCCGACCGAAAAAACTTATCACAGATCCTGTTAATTACACATGCACGTATATTCGTACTTTTTTTGTTATATTTTACGTTTTTTTACGGTGCAAGCGTGTACAATTATTAATTTAATTGTTGATAATTTAAACGCATCGCCGTTTCGAACGAACGCGCACGCTCGAGACTTATACATCTCGATGACATCGTTCTATTTCGAGTTCGGTTCCGTTTGAACGGCGCTGCAGAATGAACACGGTTTTAACAAGGCAAGATGGAGAGAAGGAAACGACGGAGCGGAGTAAAGTGCGGTTTAAAAGTAATGCGGATGTGGCCTCTCAGATTACGTTTCTTCACGCTTTTCGTCGTCGACTTTTCTGTGCGCTCTTCCTCTTTCGAGATCGACCATCTACTCGCGTATCTCTCATCCAGAAAAAAAGGAGTCTCTCTCTCTCTTTCTTCTCCTCTTATCTTTCCCTCCAGCTTTGCTCGATAATTTTAAGCGACTCTAATTTCGAACAGAAGAAAAAATCCGGAGATGGAAGTGTTCAAAAAAAGAAAGAGAAGAAAGAGACAGCTCTCCTCCAAATATAAACCTCGGTAGCGCAGCAGTCGGAGCAAAGGACTGGAGAAGGAAATATCGCAAAACGCTACTACGTATACAGACTCGCTCGTTATATTTCGAGATTTGAGCGCGATCGTGACTTTGGACGAATTCAGGCCAATCGAAACGCTCGAAAGTGTATGAATAGATAAATATTTCTTAAAAAAAACTCTCATTTCTCACAAATTATTTTAATTTAGTGGATAAATATAAAAACTAGATATCTTTTCTCTCTCTCTCTCTCTTCACATCATATATCTACAATATAAAAATTTAACTCCAGAATTTGTTTAATAATTGGAAATTTATCAATTTTCTCAACGAAATTGATTAAAACTGTAAATAAACGAGTTCTCGACAATACACCATCTTTCGAAATACTCGACGCTCTACGTGAATTACAAGCATCTCTCAATGGCTCTCGAAAGCGTCGAAAACGAGGAGAGCTCTAGTCGCGACCCCGATAACACACATACACCGATATTCAGCAACAGTTGTGGACGTATTATTACCGGTACCACCTGCCACGACGCCATACGTTCGCATTATTAGCACCCACTGCCCGCTTTTATGGTGGCCGTGTAATGGTGTTCACCGTGTAATGGTGTAACGGACGAAACGAGCTACACATTTTTACAACAGATCGCTTTCAACGCTCTTTGCCCGCATCTCATAAAAGTTAGTATCTTATAAAAGTTATATTGAACAAAGGATAAAAAGTTATACTCAACAAAATATAAAGTTATACAAAAATAAAGTAAAAAAAAAAGTCTAAAAAAAAGTCTTTAGAAAAGAAAAAATCATACGCTAAGTACATAAAAACTATCCAAATATACAAACTATCTATTACATAAATCTTTTTTCTGTAT